>VWZT01003310.1:656628-667164 GCA_013397055.1 Pachycephala philippinensis | reverse complement strand
CACTTGGGAGCTGTAAGAGACTTTTAAAAGAGTTGTTGCTTTCCAGGCTGGAATTTGTTTTATCCTTAAAAAGAATACCCCATGCGTGGCTTATGATAGCAGTTGTGGGAAGACCGCAGAATTCATGAGAGAGATATATTTCACGGCAGCAGATTTCCGGGCGGGTTTGTTTGCTGTGGCAGTTTGAAGTACCACATTGAAGCAGAAGAAACCTCTTTTTCTTTCAAATATGAAAGAGACTTAAGAACTGCAATTCTGACCTGAAATCATATGTGTTATCCTTTGTGCGAGTTGGGAAATAAGTGGGGAGAGGTGCTGGGGGAAGAGGTGCTGGAGGGAAAGGGAGAGTTTGTTGTAACCTTTATCATTCTTTTATTACCTTTAATTCTGTTAGTAATAAACTTCTTTGTATTCCTTAAAGTTTTGAGCCTGCTTTGCCCTTCTTCTAATTCTTATCTCACAAAAGGTAAAAGATGCAAACTAAACCACCACAGTCAGTACTTTAACTTTTTCCATGAACAGCAAAAGGGAATGCATAAGAAGAGCAAAATGACTATTGCTTTAGAAATAAAGAATAGTATTATACTGTACTGTTTCCAGAATAATATATGACAATGTCTTCATGTGATTCAATTAACTTGTGCTTCTTCTCAATAGATTATTTTCTACACCTGCATTTCAACATCAAAAAAAACTTAAGCTATTGATTTTGTTTTTTCTTTCATCCTTCGCAGTAAGTTGCCTTATGTACAGTGAAAAGTGCTGACAGTTCCAAAAGAAAATCACCAATTGGCAGACATATAGAATTTCACAGATAGCTGGTTAGGTTGTTTCTATAATGGAATATTCACAAAGTTGTGCCAATAAATTAATGACAAATGGAGCTCAGAGCCCCTCCAGGATATGCTTCTTTGTTTCACTGTCGCTCTTAGAGTATTTTATTAGTATTTTACCTCTTTGATGCACTGACTTCTTTGTCACAACATTTTAGTCAAATTGCTTTGTTTATATCCCAAACCTTTAAAAGCACAAGTTGAAACACAAAACAAGAATGTCAAATGATTCCTCTTTTACATCAGTATCTCTGCATTCTGAGAAACACTCAGTGAAAAATAATTGGGAGAAAAGAATTCTCTATGTATTAAAGATTCATAGGATTTGGATACTAGGATTTGTTTCTTTTGAACATCTTTGCAGGTAGTTCTAGATATTGACAAAGGAACTCTCAGCATGTCCATTCAGTAGATAGTAATTTCTGCTATCCCAAACCAGAAGGATATTAGCATTGAGATCAATGATACGTAACATCGAGACAAAAGAATTTTTCATAAACCAGAAAGAAAATCTATTTCTGAATGCCAAGATATTAAAAATGACAATTAATAATAATATGCATATTCCTTAATTTAGAAGATATAATACTAAAATACATGCATTGAAAAATTAATCTTTGTATCTACAAGAAAGCAAATTAACAATAAAGCCTAAACTGTAATCACACAGGTGAATTACTGGAAAATTGGAACTCTTGATCTTGACTCTGTGTGTCTTGTAATATCTCAACACTGCAATTAGCAACAAAAGCTCATACCTTTTCAAAGCAGCAGAAATGACTGAATGTCTGTCTTTCCTTCTCACATAATGAAGACAATTGCACCTTTTTCAGAATTATTGCCTGCAATTACTGCTCAATCCCAATTTTAAGTTTTTAATATCATTGCCTATATAGAAAGACTTGATAAAATACTTAAATTTGCAGGAAAATTTTTCAGTATATGTGTGTGGATACACTGCTAATCCCTTTTCTCAATGTATTCATTATATTAAGCCGAGCCAGCCAATTTAAAGTTCTGGACACAAAGAAAGCCCAGAATAAGAACCAACAAAGGTTTCATAGGTTTCAGAAGAACTGTGATAATATTCAGTGGCAATTGTCTTCAGGCAATGTGTTAAGATACATTCCTTGGTCTCCAAGTATGAAAAATCCCAGCAAAAAGTATTGACACAGGTGTACTGAGAGCTGGCTGCCATCCTTTTTCTCCAAATGACACAAGTAAAGTGCATAATCTTTGCTAAAGGTTATTTGTCAAGTACAACTTTATCCAAAATTTCCAGAAATAAAGTGCATCTTACTTGGCTGATCTCCAGCACACCTTCCCTTCTGATTGATCTGACCTTCCCTATCTGATTGCAAGTTAATGGAAAACTTTAAGTAACTGAACACTGTTTGCAGCTGCATTGATCAACATCTGGTCAATTCTCAGCCCTGGTGTTTCTGTAACAACATCCCATAGAGACTGGCTGGCACAGAAGTCCACAGGGCTCACTCTTCTTGCAGAACCTCAGTGGGGTGTCACCCTTGGTAGAGTGGGAGACGTAAGGGAAAGAAAATTATGGAGTTATGACCCTCAAATTGTGGCCTTGGTTCCAAAGAATGAGATGAAGAACACACAGAGAAGAGAAAGTGCACCCAGCTCTGAAACTGTGATCCAAAAAAAACCCCTTGATGATCCCTTGGAAGAAGCTTCCAAGTTCCCTAAAGACGGATGAGTAACACTTCTCACTGCTAAGCTAAGCCAGAGGACTGATTTGTGGGGCCCCTCACCTGGGCATTTGCATCTGCTTAATTTGGAAAAAAAGTTAGGTAAGGAATGAGATGACAGCTTTTTGTTTGCCTGTTTGGGGGTCTTGTTTTTGTTTGGTTTTTGTTTCTTATTTTGTTTGTATGTTTTTGTGGTTTGGTTGGTTGGTTGGTTGGTTGGGTTTTTGGTTTTGTTTGCTTGTTTGTTTTTGAGTTTGTTCTTTTTTTTGGTTTTCTGTATAAAATGGTGAAGAGAGAGCTAGGAATTCAGCCTCAGCTCTAACATTATGCAGAGCAGTGCTCAATATTGGGTTCTTTAGCTTATTGTTCTAAAGCCCCTAGTCAAGGAGCCATTTTACAATTTGTATTCCAGTCCAAGGATCTGGCAAACAAAGTGCTGGCAGAGCAGCACCAACTTGTAGGCCCCCATGCCTTTTATTGCATATTGTCTCCACTCTGCTGGAATCTTTTAGAGGCAATCCATTAACTGTAATGTATTAACATCACACCTTCCTGGTAAGACTTTTATGTGTTAATTCACAATCAGGTTATGGTGTATTGGTTTGCTAATTTTAAAGACAGAATAAATTCTTTGCCCTTAGTTAATTACTTTGGATTCCACTAAGGATTGAAGACTTTCTTTTAATACAGGTATTTTCTTGAAAACAAAACTTGGCTTTTTGTATCTTTTGTGGTGTGGATCTGATCTGATGAAGAAAGATCGATCACTATAAACCCAGAATTATTGAATAATCCTTAATATACACCACAAAAACAACATCTAGCTATAGATGACTTGAGCACATGTTAAATGTCCATCCCTAATTCTTGAATTTTATAGTTTAAATACTAACAGTGGCAACTATCTTCATTGCTATATAGGCATCCTCCCCCACAAAAATAGTTAGTCCTGCAAAATAAGTTTTAGTAGTAAAGTTTTTTTCAATTTCTCTACCGCCACTCACTCTGTTGTAGAGGGAAGGCAGCTGATGGTCATTTTGGGCAGAGAAGCCCTTTCAAATAAGAAGTCTTGCACGTGATTAAAAATTCACAAATACAACTGTCTCTTGAAACAGTGCAAAGTTGAAATACAATTAAAAAAGTAAAAAGAAACCTATTTTTAAGTGAATGCCTTACTCCTAATATAAATAATACAACTTTGCAATACCATGCAACAACTCTCTGAAAAACTTCCTCTTTTGTTACCCATATAGAACACAAGTAACTGCTAAATTTAACATTTCTGACAGATAAAGCATAGGTTTTACACAAAAACTCTGTATTGGAGTTCATAAACAAAAGGCCAGAATGGAGATTGGGAATATGGGAAGTTCTTCAATATTTCAGCTGACACTTTATATTAAGTCAGATCAAGAGTAAGAGCAAGAATTCTTAATAAAGAATATCATAATTTTGCAAGTGTAAGCAACCTTATTTGGGATCACATACTCATTGCTTTAGATGTATCTAATAAAAAACATGTGCTTCCTTAAACAGGACAATCAACTTGTAAAATGTTTGTGGACCTAACTAGGACAATTTGGGGGACAGAGGGAGGGGGAGGACAAGATACAAAAAGCCCTCACGGAACCACCACAACAAAAAAAAAATGAGCAACAGTGAGACAAAGAGCTCTGCAGACACAAAGCCAGAGAACAAGGAGCAAGAGGATATGCTCCAGGCTCCAGACTGGAGATTCTCATGCAGCCCCTGGAGAAGACCATGGTCAAGCAGATTGTCCACCTGCAGCCAATGGCGAAGCCCATGTCAGAGTAGGCGCATATTCCCTGAAAGAAATTGCAGCCCACAAAGAAGACATGCTGGAGGTGGATCATCCTAAAGGACAGCAGCATGTGGAGAAGATCCAGCATGGAGCAGGGAAAAAGTCTAGAGGAGGAAGAAGCATCATAGAGAAGCTGTTATGGACTAACCACAGCTCTCATTCCCTACCCTGTGCCACTCAGGGGGAAAAGGTAGAGAAGTAGAGAAGTTGGAAATGAAGGAGAGAAGTTGAGCCTGGGTAGAAAGAGGGAGACGTGAAGGAGGTTTAGGTTTGTTTTGGTTTCTTTTTTTTTTTCCCAACTTTTAACTCTGATATTTTTAAGCACATAACTACGTGCAAAGGTAATTTTCAAATCCATTTGATGAGCATCACTGTTAAAGGAAGCAGAGCAGCAGCAAACTGTTTTGCTGTCCTTCATTACAAAATTCAGTATGCTGACACTATTCTATTGTCATATAGGAGGCTAAAGTGTTTTTCATTCTCCATTCTCCAGATCAATGATTATGTTAGAAAGAGTGGGATGCTGTGGCTCTGCTCATCATGCAAGGTTTGTTCCACAGAACAATCCACATTCAGTTCATTTCTTTTGCTGAGATCACAAGTTAGAAGATATTATGTTGATTGGCTGAAGATAGACAACATAGCTCACTGAAAATCATGCTCAGTATCACCAGTTAGGGGTCAAAATTTGCTAGAACCCAACATTAAACAATATTTTCAGTGTAGGCGGGTCCTGTTGTTAATTTATATGCACACATCTCAAACACAAAACCAGGACCAATTTGCAAGGTTATAATTAAATCCTTTGGTAAACTCACGTCATCATCTTCCCTAATTTCCAGTTATAAAATCACGATCTAGAAGAAAAACCCAGGGCAGCACCGCAACTGAGAGATGACTGTCAGAAAAGGATCACAGTCCAATTATGGGGGAATGGACTTTCCATTGAAAATTGTGTTTTATGACTTCAGGAACCCAGACCATATGGGGCAGATACAACTTCAGAACTTGCTCCATTTCTATTATTTTTTATATTTTCCCCCAAAAGAGAATAATGTTGTTCATCTTTTCAGACTATCTCACTTTTAAATAGTCAAGAAACTTAAAATTTCCTTAGTGTGGGAATATGATTCTGAGATCAGGAAATGATTCTGAGATCATTTGTGTACCTTGTTAAACTCTTGTGAAGGAGGATTTCCATCTTGAATGCATTTAGTTACAAAGCTTCTCTTAAATGCATTTGGACAACTGCTGTTGATTTTAATGCATGTATCAGCAGGTCACATTTGGCTCATGGGCAAGGTTATTCTTTACTGTTATTTTATTCTTGTACAGTCCTTTTTAAGGGCAGGGCACAGAAAGCTGACTTTAAGCCAAAGTAAATATATTCTTTTGATACTCATCTGTTCTTACTCAGCCCACTTAGTTATAACATTTTGAAAATGCTCACAGTAGAATTTATTGCTTTCTTGTCATTAAGCTTAGAATCGTTCATTTTTCAGCTTCTGTATAACTGAGAAAGCCATTTTAAAGAATTTGTTTGGCACTTCTCTCAGATTTCTGTGACAGTGATTCTGTATCATTCCTAAACTCTGCTTCTTCCCACAGTCAAAGAACAAGTCCATTTTTGGTAAGCATTGTGGTCAGAGACTACCTTATTGGACATAACTATAGAAACAGTAAATTTCTCCTCAAATAGGCACTGTGCAATTCAAACAAATGTATTAAAAGTGTTGAAAGATTCAAAAGCAAATAATGAAAATAAAATGGAACCTAAAAATATATGTAAATATGCTGAGACTGTATTTTCCAGTGCTACACTTTAAGACATGCACTAAGATGACATAAATGACAGGAGTTGTACATTCATACTGAAAGTATTAGAAAGATTGGGTTTATTTTTATGAGGCATACTAAACTCTTAGTTAAATAAGGGCAATCTGACATTTTAAATATCCCTTCCAAACCTTATCCTTTATTTTTAATTTGCTTTTGCAGAAAATCACACCCCTCCTCCACAAACTCAGAGCAAACCTAAAGGTGTAATTTTTCATTTTCTGTTCTTACCCTGTGCATTGCATGAGTTACTCATCCAATAAATTCAATTTAAAAATAAAATATTGATGTTTAAGGAAGTGTCATGAAAAAGACTTATGTGTTTTGAATTTTGAAAATAAACAACTCCTGGTACTTTTGGTAAAACACAATCTGCAACTCTTAAAAAATGTGAAGTGAAAGATTACAGAAAAAAAATTCTTTTCTTTTGTCAGAAATGGGGGAGAAAATGTTTGTTTGCTTTTGTATTCAATCACTGCAATTAATTTCAGCCATCTGTCTAGTTGCTGTCTTAGAATTTGTGATCACTTAATATCAACATAATTATCATCCCCTGAAATCTGACATTTCTTCATGATACTGTAGCTGTATCATACACTTTTTAAAGCATTTCAATCTAAAGAAAGACTTATCATTCCTGATCATAAGCCATGTATCTAGAGTTTTGGCCATTCTCAATATGTCACAACAACATCTACTAGAAGTACTAAAAATATAAACTTAACATGTTGTAAGAGAAGTAGATAAACAGATTTATGACTAGTAAAGTTTGGAAGCCTCCTTAGCTATTAATTCTTTCAAAGCTGATGATATACTCTAGAGAACACATATTAAGGAATATGTGCACCCTGCAGAATCAAAGAAATGAGAGGCAAAACACTTGGCAAGCAAGCTCCTGCCAGCAACCGCAGGCAGTGCAGGGTTGGACCTGGCCTCCAGAGAGTCAGTAACCCTTATGACATCCTCAGTACACCTAGTTCCTACAGGACTGTGGGGAAATAACATCCATGCCTTGCTAATTGGGCATTCCTCTACCACTAAATTGTGGCTTTTTGGTGCTAGCTGGAGTTATTGATCCGGATTATGAAGGTGAAATACAAATTATGCTATGGACTCCCGTGCCACCCTGCTTTATACTTGCAGGCCAATGCATAGCACAACTTATTCCTTTTTCTAACAAAACCCCTAGTGGTAAGGGTAAACAAGTAACTTTGGCAGCACAGGTCAGCCACAAATTTTCTGGGCAAGCTCCATTACAACGGTTCAGCCAACTCTAGTATGAAGTATAGATGGCAAAAAATTTAAAGGGCTTGTCGATACTGGAGCTGATGTCTCCATCATTAAAAGCAGTGAGTGGCCTAGTGATTGGCCCATGATCAGCCCCACATGGACCCTAACTGGGGTGGGAGGAATGCAGTGCCCTAGACAAAGCGCCCACCTCTGGCTTGTTCTTGGCCCTGATGGGCAAACTGCCTGGATTGCGCCTTTTATTGCTGCTATACCATGTACATTATGGGGAAGGGATGTTCTAGGACAATTTGGAACCACCACACAAATAGACTCAGCTTCACTGAAAAAACTTTTCATAGGGGCCATTGATCAGCCATTCCAAAATCAAATACTGGACATATGTAAACTCACATGGCGGACTGAGGACCCTGCATGGGTCGACCAATGGCCCCAGTGAAAGGAATGGCTACAAAACTTACAGCAACTTGTAGAAGAACAGTTGTCCTTAGGCCACATTTTTCCATCTTCTAGCCCTTGGAACACCCCTGCATTACGTACACCTCAGAAAAATGTCAACCTGAAATATGTTCATGTATCTGTTGACAGCTATTCTTGTTTCCTAATGGCAACTGCCTACACCGGAGAGAAGGCCCGTGATGCTATCCGATATTGGCTTACCTGCTTTGCCACTCTGGGCCTTCCCAACACTATTAAAATGGACAATGGACCTTAATATACCTCGGAATGAGTTCGTAACTTCTTGCAGCACTGGGGTGTTTCACACCACACAGGCATTCCCCACTCTCCCACAGGGCAGGCTATTGTTGAGCGTGCCCACAGAACATTAAAGACCGTGCTTGAAAAACAAAAGAAGGGGGAGTTGGGATGCCCTCACAACAGATTACCTAAAGCTCTGTATGTCCTTAATTTTTTAAATTGAGACAAGATAAGGAGTACAGACAGTACTCCTTTGACACAAAAGATCGTCTAAGACCTGCAGTAATGTGAAGGACTTACTAACTGGGCAATGGAAAGGGGAACATTGGGAACCCCTACTAACACTGGGAAGGGGTTATGCCTGCATCTCCGCAGGCCACCACGTGGAGTGGGTTCCATCATGGTGTGTGGGACCATCCTGATTCTGTGTCTATATAGTTGTTATGTTATAGGCATATGTTATGGTTTTTGAAAAGTTGTTACAGTTATTACTGTTGTTACTGTTATTTATGTCTTAGGAGTTGTTTTTCTTCATAGGTTTTCCTTGCTTAAACAAAAGAAGGGGGAGATGTAGGATATGGGATTATCTTTGTTAAAATGGTTAAGGCTTTTGCTCACTAGAAGGCCCTGTGGGAAAGGCACAGCTGCTGGCCAGAGGGTCGGAAGTCACTCGAGGGATGAGAGGCAGTTACCAGTGAGGAGAGAGGCGGTTGAGTGACAGCTGGAAGTGAGATATGATTGGCTGGAGGAACGTGTGGACAGCATATGAACAGGAAGCTGATTGGGTGATAGGAGGCGGGGACAGCATATGAACAGGAAGCTGATTGGGTGATGGGACGTGCGGACAGCAGCACCACAGCTGAGCCCGCCAATGGGTGCCCTTCTGCTGTCCGGTTCTGTTGGGCTTCGCTTTGGTTTTGGTTGTGTCTGCTGGAAATGAAGGGTATAAAGAAGGGATGATTTCTGACAATAAACGGATCTTCTTTGGACCTACAAGAGGGTCTGTTGGCTTTGTTCCCCATTGCTACATATCACAGATATTGTCTAGTTGGAATTTTAAAATATTTGTATTATTTTAAAGTATCATTCTCCAAGGAAGGTAGATGGGAAGGGGCATAAGACAAGATAAAAGTGGTTTTATCTGCAGTATGGATTAAAAGGAGTTAACTGTAAATCTGGTCAGTTGGCTGTGCTTATTTCATTGCTTATTTAAATATAACTCTTTTCAACAGGGATTGCATGAGATTTCATCCCATGTACCCATAAGATACGCTATCAAGCATGATAGGGGACTGTTCCTTTTTCGCTTCGGTGTTAGTGCTCAGAAGAACATAGCTTCTGGTTGGGGTGTTTTTTCCTAAGTATAAGTGCAAAGGGATGACTAAACTTCACTATTCTTTCATCCAGAAAAAGATTATTTTCTTGATGAGGGAAAAAAAAGAGCAAACAGTTTAAAGGTGGTTCAGTTTGGCAAAGAAAATAGAAGCTATCTGCTGTCTTTGTGAAATGAGAGAGTTCCAACTCAACTTGTTCCTTAAAATAGAGGAAAAATGGGAGGGAAAGTAGATGTTGTTTTCATTCAGGTGTTAAGCAGATATCCCTAGCAAGCAACGCATATTATATGGTCAAGCTTGACAAGCCTGCTTAAGAGAAATCCTTTCCACAGTTCGTCTGCAAAGACAGCTACATTTGCACTTCTCTGTCTTTCATTCAAGTTTTTTTCAAGCCATTTTCAGTCAGTGTCAGTGAATTAAACCTTTCAGCAATGTTGTGAGACACTGGAAGTTTTCTGTCACTGTTATATGACTTGAGATATAAAAGTTTAAAGCCTTAATCCATAAAAAACCTTCACTGTCCGGTGTAGCAGTTAAATGGAATTTGGAAGCACAAATCCAAAACACATATCCTCAACTCCTCCTTCGTCTACAATCTAATACTGGTGATGCCAAAACTGTATTAATGTATCAAATTAATTTCCTGGGGAGAAGGAAGATATTACAGCTATGAGCTAATGAGCATTAAGATGCTTTAGTATTTAACTGAAATAAAAATACTAAGCAATTGGAGCAACGGTGGGACAACAGGTTTCTTTCATCTCAGATGAGTACATTGTGAAACATACATACTGAAACAAAGTCATTTTCTTTTTCTTAATTTTTGTTTGTCCAGTGAAATTGCAGTTCTCCTTTGCAAGATGTACATCTTCAAAAATAGAAATAAACGGAGATTCCTACTGCCTTGTGATCAAATCTTTCTCCAGGAAAATAGGAGAGAAAGGAACCAGATTCCAACATCTGTAGTGGAGTGTTCTGTGTTATGGACTTACAGCTCTTCCTAAAACATGGTTTAAAGATGGAATATGAAGACAGGGGATGCTACAAAAGGAAAG
>VWZT01003310.1:630517-656596 GCA_013397055.1 Pachycephala philippinensis | reverse complement strand
GGGGGGGGGTGGGAAAGCAATATCAAATGGAGAGAGGATAGGACAGGGCAAGGAAAGACTGGGCAGAGGTATCCATAATGCCATATGTTAATAAATTGAGAACTTTATTGCATTTAAATGGTTATGTTGCTTCCTATTCTTCAAATGGATTGGTTATATCTGTAAAGTATGGCTTTGCACAGCATTGCAAACTCCACCATAACATATGTCAAAATATTAAGACTAAGAAAACCCCACTGATGTCCAGACCAATGTTTTTTGGATACATTTTTTCATATTTCTAAAATACTACTAAATATTACTACTAAAATACTACAATAAATAGTACTACTAAATAATAGCATAAAGCTATGGGGTATTATAGTGGGTAAAAATGACCATTATTTATTCTTCAAAATTCTCGAAAGGACATTCTTTATTTCACAAATGAAAAGAAAATTCTCCTTTTTGTATTGGCTGTTCTCTGGCCCTCTTACAAGAATTTACACTTTTTCCCATGAAACTGATGACTCAGTCTGTTTTCAATGCTTCTGATTCTGCTAATAACATGCAGGCTGGAATTTACAAAGGAATCACAAGTCATGAATTAAGAATAATTTTGCACAACTTAGCTCCTTCTGCTTCTACTGAACAAATGAATACTCTTGGAATAGCTTTGAAAAAATGAAGTGTTCATGTGTTTTAAGAGAAGAAATAGATATATGAAGTACAATTCCTTTCATATGTAGTTAAACATATTAAAACAAATTTTCTATTTGCTTTTGCAAAGTCAGCATCACTTCTAAAATTAATAAGAAATTTAATGTATTTTCTGTGGTATTTGTATTTTTTTTCTCTCATTCTATTCCAGGTTGTATTAATTTTAATGATTTGGTTGCTGATTTTCCTCTAAACTATAAACTTATTTTTAAGGTTGATTTTATTTTGTCCAGTGAAAGTGAAGATTTCTATACTGTATTTGTAGAGAGTTATTTGCAGTCTAAGGGAATTACTCCCATAGTAGCTTATAGGTCTTGGGTGAATAATATCTTGTGCTCTTTGGTTTACATGTTCACTATCATCTTGCACATCAAGTTTTTATGAAGAGGAGATGTTACTAATTTTAAGAACATGGGATTTAAACTGGTAATTATTGGTGTAAATGACATACTTGATGTATTATTAACTGTGGAAATAATAAAGCAAATCCCTTATTGATGTGTTCAGTTCAAGACTAACCTTCAGACTTGCACTAGCTCTGGACCTTCATTCCTTACTTATTATTTGCGTGTTCTTTTCTCCTTTCTTGTCGTCATGTTTGTTTCCTTGCTTCTCTCACTCTTGCTTTGGCTCCCTCTTCTCTCACTCTTGCTTTGGATCCCTCTTGCCACTTCTCCTTTTTTCACAAGTATTATCCTTTCCAGCTGTCAATAAATTCTTTGAATAAATTTTGTCTTTTAGAGAACTAGCTGTTTCATATCACCAAAAAAAAGGATAGATATAAACAGAAACAAATGTTTCAGTTCATCTAGTTCTACTGTTTCAAAGAAACATTGAACAAACGATGGCTTTTGTAATGTTAAACTGTGTTGAACTAAATACTTTCCAAACTTTCCAGTGCTTTGGATACAGCCTTCAGAGTGAATTGAGTTATGGTTGTGCTGTAAGAAGAGTTGGTTTTGAGTACAGATTCCCTTGTACATCTTGGTCAGGATCGCCGATGTATCCCTCATATCAGATGGCACAGCAAATTCTAGTTATGCTAGATCTATCACACATTTGCTTTGTATCATGTCGTGAAATAATTCAGTGTGTTTGGGATGTACTGCAGTCACTCTTTACTTGCAGCAGTGTTCTGTGTGTGTGTGCTGAGCTCATTTCCCAGAACTGTATTTGAGCTGTAGCCCAGGCAAAGAGAAACTCACTAGCTAAAAGATCACTGCTAAAAGAGGCTGGCCTGTGCTGGTTTTTGCACATATGATACTTCTTTCTCTCTCCCCCCTTACCACCACCCACCAGTATGCAAGATTCACTGTGATTTTGAAAGAGGTAGTAAAATTATTAGTTTAGGCTTTGTCTGAAAATCACAGCCATCACTTCCTCACTTCGTCACTGACCTCTTCCTCCCTGGAGTGGACGGGTGCAAGACAGATTTACCCTAATATAAACTTGAACAATTTTGCTTTAGTAAATATTCAAAACAAAGCTATTCTTTCAACAGCTCCTTAAAACTTGATTTTAGTCTGTGTTTTTCCTGTGATTCCTTTCTGGCAGAAAAAAAAGGAAAAAAAAAAATAAAGAAGGTAAAAAAGATGTCAGTCTGCAATTATTTGTGTTCTCTGAGGTGATCTTCCCTCTGAGAAGTTTTGGATATGGAGAAGAAATTCTGTCCTCTACAATATGATTCTGTACTTACACTCCAGAGCACCAGCACTGATAATAAATCATTTTGGGTTTGTGCCTTCTCAATGGTTAAGCAAACATGCCCAAATGACATTTTGACCAGAAATGCCATAAATATTAGGCCCTTAGAAAGAGGGAATACAGGGACCCGAAATAGCTTGATTGTGATCTCATAACAATTATAAAAAAACCCATGGCAGAGTAGAACTGGTATTTTGGCTTACAGGTCTCTGGCACTATTGCATCTCAGCCTAGAGGAGATGTCCTCTTATCTAGATTCCATGTAGTCAAGTCTGAAAGAAAATTCTGAGTGTTGCAGTGGCCAGTGGAAGTCAGGGTAACATGACATTTAATTTGAATTTGATGGCAACACATATAATTACAGCAACACCTAAATTCATGGTTGATAATTGCAGTAATGAAAAAGCTACATAATACATTGAATGGTCAGTTGGTATAAACACCTGCAAAACCCACCAGTTTACGGCAGGCCACTCAAAGGCAAATTTTGCTGAAGATTATTTCCATTCTGAAATTTAACCTTTAGTCCCTGGCCATGTAACCTAGGTGTTTTTCAGAAAACTGTGCCTTTTCTGGAAAAGTACAAATTACTTCCTAGAACTTATAATGGCTTTTAACTGGCTATTATGGCAATGCCTTTTCTAAGTAATTAGTTCATAGATGAGACTACAATCTAATCAGCAAGGTGATGTGTTCAAGACCCTGACTGAGTGACTTGGACAAATTTAGATCAGGCCTTTGCCCTTCAATATAGAAATAATTCTATACCTGCTACTTGCAAAAGCACAGGGATGTATTTTCTAAGAATGTAAGGTGCACACTGCAGGTTCTAACAAAGCCCCAGCTAAACATCCCCTCTGTCAATATCCCAGGAAAAAAATACAAATTTGTGCAACTATGTAGTGATACTCTCTGGATAAATTCACAATAACTGCTGAGCTGAATCCCAGGTGCTCCTTGGTGACAGAAGCAGAGTATTCCATGGTGTACATAAAAGGCCATGGATTTTCTTCTGTGAAACTGTCAAACCCCTTTAGTACTGCAAAAGTTTTGTGGCAAGGAGTTCCAGAAGTCCTCTCTGCATGGTGTATGGGCATGTTTTCTTTAGTTTCTTTTGTACTTGGTAGTTTATTTGATGCCCTTTTGCTCTTGGACTAGAAAAAGTGGTGGAAAATATTTTCTTTCCTCTTCTCTTCATGAGTCTTTTTTTTTTTTTTTTTTTTTTTCTTTTTAAATCTGAGAAACAGCCAGTTGGAGCATGAAATTAAGCAAGACATTAAAACTTAAACTCTTCAGACTTCAGTAATGCTTCTAGTTTCTCGCACCTTATATCAGACTTGGGTAATTTTGTTTGGACTTAAATAATTTTTGGTCTCATGTAAAGTAAGAATTTAATACAGTTTAGGTAAATTTTCCAGCCCAAATTAAGAACTGAAAATATTGCTTTGAAATAGAAGTTTTTAAATGGGCTGCAATATTTCTAGCACACAGTAAAAAATACTGAGAAGGCAGTTTGCTTTTACTCTAGAAATATATTTAACAAGCTTTCTAATGCTCCACTAGAAGTTTGACGTTTGAGTCAAATGGGTATGACTAGAAAACATTTAGGCAAAAAAGTGAAAGTAATGAAAAACTGACATGAGTTGGTTTGAAAAAAGGTAATTTAAGCCACCCTTAACTACCTAACCTTTTAACCAGTGCTTTTCTAATTATGATTTGGGGAAAATATATTTAGGCAGATGGTGTCATTACCTGAAGATGTAAATCTTCATAAAAGTGCTAATGAAGCCTGACATTTTCCTACAAGGTTAGGACAATGTTATATTGCTGTTTGTCCACTTCTGTGAAGCAAAATGCATTTAAGAATTTGCTGAACACTAGAAACCACTTAATTGAGATTACCCAGAGAATGATTCATCATTGTGATTATCAATCTCTTCAGGTCTGCAGTCATGTAGCAACAGCAGCAACTTTTTTCTAGACCAGTGGAGCTTTAAAAACTCTGTGGCTACAATTTGGTTGCTTTTTGCTTTCTGTCAGTCCTTGACGTGATTTGCAGCTTTGCAAGAGTTTACTCAGAGCACTTGTGAGCACCATGTTTTGGAAGTATTTAAGAAATAGCACAGCAAGAGGTTTATTTTGCAGGAACCCTGAAGAAGATAATGAGAAAGCTTGCTCAGTGTTTGGTAAGAAAGATGACATTTTGACCAGTGCATAAGGGGAGTTTGCCACACAGGGTTGATATTATATCTTGACTTCTACTGGCAATTAAGCTAATTTTGTAGTTAGAAGGCCAGATGGTGACATTATTATGTTTCTAGATAATGATAGGTGACAGTAGGCAAGGTGAGAGGACAAGATCTCTTTCCCTCACTTTAACATCCCATGCCTTGTTTTGATTCTAGTCAGAAAACACTGAGCACCACCTGATTGCAACTTTGATTTTCTCTTTACTTGTGAAGTATGCTGTGCACGTTAACTTAAGTTTACATTTTATTTTTTTCTGTATTTTCTGCATAATTTTCTGGACCTTTAATGTAACTTTCAATGAACCAATTGAACCAATACATTCCAAAGGTGCTGCTCTGTGTAACTTTCTGTGCCCTTTCTTTTTCTTATGATAGCATTTCTTTATATTAGCCAGTAAAATGCAATGTTTTGATAGAGCAACACTGGCTCTGGAATTTTTTTTTTGAGTTTACATATTTTAATTTCTTGGCAATCTATATGCAATAAAAGAGATCAATAAAAAAAGACTACAGTAGAAGATACATCAACAACGGATTGAAATATATTTTATACATTTATGGTTATTTAAATTGTCAGTTGCTGACAGTGTTTTGCAAAGTGCAGCAATCTTGTCTTGGAAGAAATTTATTTCTTTATATCACTAAGGTTTCAAAACATCCTTACATACCTAGAAACTAAAAATATTGAAACTGAAATCTGAACTACTGATATGAATCTGTCACATTGGATGCAAATTATGATTCCATGTATTGTTACAGTGAGCCAGTTTCTGTCTTATTCAAGCCTCTGTCTCATTAGCCTCAGGCTAATATTAAAACCAAGATCTAAGTCCATTTGAACTACATAAAAGATAATATTTTTCTCCCTTTATTGCCTCTCCTTTCTTTTGAACATATCCTATTTTTATATTTTCTAAATTTTTACATAAGTTATTGCTATTTTTTCCTGTGTGGAAATTATTAGTCTTGTAATCAATTTAAGTTTTGGAATTTTTTGTTTATTAGCCTGGAAAACATCTCTTTTATTGAATAGTTGTCCAGATTTTTTGGTGAGAGTTTTCCTATCTTCTAGCCGATCTAGCATCTACCATGAAAAATGGGTCTGACCACAGAATTTATACGTGTCATGGTACAGTCTCCAATTTATGACCACAGCTCATTTCTCTTTAGATGTAATCCATCTTCCCATTTGTAACTGACTTCAGATGTTTCTCTAATTTTATCTGTTTGACATTATTTGCTGTTATAAATGCCCATTTCTTCTTTTGTTATCAGTGTATAATTGGGTTCATTTTCTCTGCTGGCTCTTGCTGAAAAACATTTTGGTATACTGACTCCATGATCTTTTATATTCAAGTTGTTCTAGGAGTCAAAGTAATCTTCTCAGTAGTACTGTGGCAAGAAATGTGTCACAATTTTGCAATGCCTGTGTGCTGTCTGCCCTGTCTTGAAACCTTTCTTCTTGGTTCCTGTTCTGGAGTCCTTCTTGTAAGTGCTGAGATTTTCATAGAGACTTGCACTGCAAAAGTAGATCACTAAATAGGACAGTACTTTTTTCCCCCAATGAATATCTTGAACAGCTTGATTCACTTTGCTGCCAGCCAGTGTCCAGGATGGCAGAGGACATGATTCTGTCTGCATCATTACTCTTGTCTTCACTATCAGAATATAGAATCATAGAATGGTTTGGGTTCAAAAGGACCTTAAAAATCATTTAGTTCCAAATCCCCTGCCATGAGTAAGGATACTTTTTACTAGACCAGGCTGCTCAGAGATCCATCCAGCCTGACGGTGAATACTTCCAGGGATGGGGCATCCAGAACTTCTCTAAGCACCCTGTTTCAGCGTCTCACCACCTTCACAGTAAAAAATTTCTTCCTAAAATTTAATCTCAATCTATACTCTTTCACCATGTTTGAAGCCATCCCCCCTTTTCCTGTCACTACAGCTTTTGTAAATAGTCTCTCAATCTTTCTGGTCTGTTCCCTTCAGGTACTGGAAGCCCTAAGTTAGGCGACCCTGGAGCCTTCTCTTCTCCAGACTGAACAATCCTAACGATTTCAGCCTTTCCTTCTAGGAGAGGTGACCCATTCCTCTAACTGGTGGCCCTTCTCTGGACTCACTACAACAGGCTGATGTCTTTCCTGTGCTGGGTACCCCAGAGCTGGATGCAGCACTCCAGGTGGGATGTCACCAGAGTGGAGCAGAGGAGCAGAATCACTTCCCTTCATCTCCTGGCCACACTTCTTTTGATAGGAAACATAAAATATGAAAGAAACTTGGATATCACTACTCCTAATTTTCTGGTCTTCATTTGTCCTTAATATATATACCTAATTTCTGAGAAGGAACCAAACCTCTGTGAAAATTTTCAGCATGAATATTTTAAGTATATGTCCTTAGATCTCAATGTAAAGTTTTCTTCTTAGAAACAAAAATGTTTTTGTGATAAACTTGTTTAAAAAAAGAGTTTTTTATTCAGCTTATTTATCTTGTGAGTACTGTTGACGTTATGTAATAATAAGCTTTAGATTTTAGTTTTGGGTTCCTATCACTACTGCATTTTAAGCTGCAGCATTTAAGCAGTGTTACAACAGACAAATAGAATTTTCCTATGCTTGAAGTTTGAAGTATGTCTGTGACATTTTTGTGGCAGTTCAACAATGTTCTGATTTTTTCAGTAGTGGGCATAGAGGGGGGAAAGGAAAGGGGTTTTTTTATTTATTGTTGTTGGAAATCAGTTTTAGAACACTTGGGTGATTGGTGTTGTATGATACTGGGTTTCATAGGAAACTTTGTTATTCATGACATATGTTCCATATAATGATATAACAATTTTGCATAACTTAAATTTTTATGATTCTGGTTCCCAGACTCACATTGGAAAAACTTAAGCTTTTCAATAGCTTTATATCATAGAATATCAAGTGTGCAACTACCTTTCAGCACCTTTTGCTGTATGTAAAACCCTCTTCTTGTATGGCTACTAAATACAACAAATTGTGTGCATGACGTCTTATGATTTTCTCATATGGGGGTTGTTCATGTCTCTGTGGTATCCTTTCCCACATGTAAGTGAAAATGCTGGATAATGATGGTTTGGTGTGCTCTTATGACTTTCTTCTCTCAGGAAGTTAATGTGTTCCTTTTTCAGCACAGGCCGCAGACACTCAGACATGTAATATAACAAAGCATAAAAACATGATTTCATCTCAAATCATCTTTATTTTTCTCTAATAATTTATTATGAAAGAAGGCTTTTAAAATTGCCTTAATTTTAATAGTAAATAATGGAC
The DNA here is from genome assembly GCA_013397055.1 of Pachycephala philippinensis. Classification (NCBI taxonomy): domain Eukaryota; kingdom Metazoa; phylum Chordata; class Aves; order Passeriformes; genus Pachycephala; species Pachycephala philippinensis. The sequence continues at coordinate 648,648 of VWZT01003310.1, read as the reverse complement.
GGTGTAATTACACAGAAATAGCATTTAATTATGCTTTTTTTTCTTTGCACAATATGATATATTAGCTACAGCTCTTGAGGCCCATTAAACTGCAATAGACAATAGCATTCACAGTGTGTCTTGGTCATGCCAGAAACCTTTTGTACCATTCTGTACTGTTTGACATTACTTTATTACATTTGAGTGACTGCAATAAAATATGAACTCTATTGTAGCTAAAATTAAAAATTAAAAGCTAATTAATATTTGAAATAAATCTTACTTCACAGTCCTAGCATTGTTCATGAATGATAGCACATTATACTCTTTCAGTATAACTTTCTAGTTTATGGAACTACAAGGAATAATTTTTTATTAATGGAAAAGCATACAGAATGTTAAAAAATTTAGCTAATTCTGCTCAAGTGCATAAACAAAACACCCATTATCCCAAATTAACACGATCCTTGAAAAGTGTAAAAGATTGAAAACAGTTAAAGAAAACTGAAAATATGAGTCTGTAAATGAAGGACTGACCATTCAGAGTGACAGGTAACAGATTTGGAAAATGAAAAGGATGTTTTGTAGAGGGAACAACCATATGGATGAGGAATTTGTTGGATGGTCGAATCCAGAGGGTAGTGGTCAATATCTCAATGGCCAGATGAAGATCAATGCTGAGGGATAGCCCTCATGGGTTTGTATTGGGACCAATAATGTTGAATGTCTTCATCAATGTCCTAAACAGAGGGACTGAGTGCACCCTCAGCAAGTTTGCAAATGACAGCAAGTGAGTGGCGGTGCTGACACACCTGAGAAATGCGAAGCCATCCTGAGGATAAGTTCAAGAAGTAGTCCCACGTGAACCTCATGAGGTTCAACAAATCCAAGTGCAAGTGCTGCACCTGGGTCAGTGCAACCTCCGATATCAACACAGGCTGGAGGGTGAAGGGATCGAGAGCAACCCTGCCAAGAAGGATTTGGGGATGCTGGCAGATGAGAGGCTGGACATGAGCTGGCAGTGTGCACTTGCAGCCCAGAAGGGCTGCATCAAAAGAAGCATAACAGCAGGACAAGGGAGGTCATTCTGCCCCTCCAGTCTACTCTCATGGAGCTCCACTTGGAGTATTGTGTGCAGGTCTGTGGCCCTCAATGTGTAGGACAGAGTTCAGACAAGGGCCATAAAAATAATGAGAGTAGTGGAACACATCTCCTGTGAGGAAAGGCTGAGAAAGTTGAGGTTGTTCAGCCTGGAGATGAAAAGGCTCCAGGGAGACCTTACTGAGGTGTTGAAATACGTAGAGGGGTCTTGTAAGGATGATGGGGATAAACTTTTTAGCAACACCTGTTACAATAAGAAGAGGGATAATGTTTTCAAACTGAAGGAGGATGGGATAGGATAGGATAGGATAGGATAGGATAGGATAGGATAGGATAGGATAGGATAGGTTAGGTTTTAAGAAGTTTTTTATGATGAGGATGGTGAAACTAGAACAATTTGCCTAGAGGTGATAGATGCCTTATCTCTGGAAATATTCAAGGGCAGGCTTGAGGCAGCCCTGAGGCAGCCTGATCTAGTTGAAGATGCTGCTGGTCATGGCAGGGAAGATTGGACGAGCTGACCTTTAAAGATCTCTTCCAACCCGAGTTATTCTATGGTTCTGTTTCTATGCTTTGAAGTAAAAGAATGAGTTGAGAAGCTTCTTGTATTGGTAAATAAGAATTCATTCACTCATATCAGTGAAAGGGCTGAAGGACTGATAAAAAACCCCCAACATTCCAGTGAACTGAGGGCCTGAAATATCATAAATGGCAAGACTTTAGAAAGTCAATGCTAATAAAGTGCTATGAGTAATACTCTTCACTGTCTGCCTGAGAGAATCTGATTTGATTTCTGCATTTGTTCTTCTTCCTTATCAGGCCACCAGGATTCCAGCCAACATCCCCTCTTGCTAAAACAAGCCTATGTCTTTGGATGTTGTCCAGACTTTGCTGAAAGCATAGTGACTGCTTTATTTTTCCATATGGTTGTTGCCCCTTCAGTATTTAACCCATACTTGGTAAAACACATCTGAGTACCAGGAGTGTGAGAAGAGCTGCTTAGGAGTCAAACTATTTCCTTAGGTTACTTGTGGGAAAAGACGCTGGAAAGAGAGGTATAATTCCAGGGTGTGAATACTCAATCAAATTCACTCCAGGAAATCACAACCTGACTTTAATGAGAGCAGGAAAAATCAAGTCTCCTTAGTGAACATTAAGATACCAAGTTGTGAGGTTGCTGTCAGAATACTGTGTACCCTGCAGTTGAGCTAGTTTGCCAGGCTTTATTGTGAGTTCAAATTAGGTAATTAACCACTACAATACAAGTAAGATCATACTTTCCTTCACCCCTCATCCCACTCTTCTTCTTTGAGAACCCAATGTTGTAATCCCAGCCCAGACAAACATTCTTTGTACTTAACTCCATCCTGTGCAGTGGATGTCAGATGAGGAACAATTATTTATGTAAGTAGAGTACAGAAAGGTTTAAATATCTCATTTGAGAAGCAGCTGCTCAAACTGGGCTTAAAAAGCATAGAAATATTTATATGTGACTATTTAAATGTGTAAAACACCCTCACACAGAGGTAGATGAGCCAGTTTACAGAAAATCTTTGCAAGTTCTTGGAACCTTACCGAGTAGCTTAACCTCCTTAAGGATGAGCCATCTCCTCGAAGGGAAATAAACCAGTGGCTACAAATATGCAGAGTATATCTGAATTATTTCAGCTATACTATTACAGCCTTCATTTACATGTACCAGACTCTTTCAATATGTTGTAATAAGAATTACCAAACTGAACTCAACTTGATTAGAATATCGGTCAAGTTTTAATCTAATTTCTATTCAAAATGTGTCATTATCTTGGAATCTAATCTTGAGATTAGGTAATGGCAGACTGAAGTCTTTCATTTGCCCACTTGAATTTTTGTCTCTACATACCACAGCAGTGCTGGGGGTAGAACAGAGTGTTTAGTAGGAAATGCCATTTATGCTGATACGAAGCCGTAGTTTAGACTTCTTGTCTCTAGCACTGCATGTAAATGTCTGGAGAACCGCTGCTCTCCAATGTAGTGCTGAGGATATGTAGGTTGAACAAGGATAAGTATTGCCTCAATTTCCACAAATACTGAATAAGAATTAATTTTTTTTATGACTTCAGTATGTTCTATTTGAGAAATAATGGTTTAAATGTGTATGATAGTTGTACTTGCTGGTTAATTTTAAGAAAAGAAACCACCACACGCTAAAAAGCCTAGGAGAATCTCTCATCTGATTATCTTTTCATTTGAAGAGCAACAAACCAAAGTCACTTGTACAAATGTTTGGCAGTGATATCGGGTAAGATCATTAGGAGCTTTAAAATCCCAATGAATTCTTGAGGATTGGCAAGCTGCCAATGTGACTTTCTGAACTCACAAGCCTAATGCAGGTTATGTAAGACAAGCTACAGACAGAAGACTAGATAATTCCAACTATTTGACACAATTTACTCATACACTATTCGACTATACTGCATAAGAGTTAGTTAGTGTCTGGGATGCATTTGGTATGCTGCAGGTGCTTCGGTGCTAAACCACAACCTTCAAGTAATGACAGATATGATGCAATCTGGGATGCAGCAGCTGCTTATGAGTAATAATACTGCATAGGAAAAGTAATTGTTTTCCTGGGCCCATCAGGCTGCCTTTGATTAGAGAAACAGAGCAGAAATATTCAATTAAACAGTTCTTTCAGAAAAATGGTCTGTGCATCTTATTCTTTGAGTATTTCCAGTGTGTAACTGGACCTGTATAATTTCCTGTCACACTTGCCAACTCCTGTTGAGTTTTAGCTTTTGTCTTGCTTTCTTTAAATATTTTTCATTTGCAGGCTTTTTAACAAGCTGAATTAATGTGTCATCGCAATCACTGCTGAGTGAATAACACAGCCACACCACAAGGACAACAGCAGAAGATAAGGAGACTGAACTAGTAGCTATGGCAGGGATCTACATCATTTTAGTTAAATTAGTCTTGTCTATATAGTGCGTAGGTGTCTTTCAATTTTGTGTATTTTTATAAGCAGCGAATGAGATGCCTTCTTATATTTAAGATGTAGCAGTGATGACATATAAATCTCCTCTTTTCTCATCAAGCTTTCACTATATGCCTGGATTGCATTTCCTATAAAATGGGAAGTTCTTTTCTAAGGCTCTGAGACATGACTGACCTTAGGAGTCCAGACTCCTAGTCCAGACACTGCAGCTTCTTTCAGGCACAATAAAGAGTCCTTTGTCAGCCCCTGCTTGCCAGCTCACTTGGGAAAATATTTGAAAGCACAAGTCCACAGCGATCATACTTCAGCAATTTCTCTTAGTGGGACTTGTGAGTCTATGAGGAACCTGTCATCTTTTCACATGTTTTTTTACACATTTAACTCACAGCTAAGTGTCTTGGTTATAGGAAGGTTTTGGGTCCGAGAGAAAACACGGCTCAAACCTTTCTCGGTTATATTTATCAAATTTCTTGTCAAATGTTAACTAGAGATAACAAAAAGGAGCTGACATTTGGGCTGTGTGATCCCTCATAGTAGTTTGTCCCTCCTTTGAAAATGTCCTTATTAGGGAAAACAATTTGCAAGTGGGCAAAGAACATGGATATTCTCCCTTCACCTTGGGTGAGGTACCTCCAGGTTAGAACTCTGTTTATTGGCAGGCTGGCACTGATCTTGCTTGCTTAACTTTGAAACCAAAGACATAAGTTTGTAGGAGTGTATGCTTTCAACAAGTTGTACAAATAATTGACTGATTTTCTTCCCACCTGGAATGAGTAAGTAGTGCGTGCTAGAGTTAAGAGAATGAGCAGAAGTGTGAGTGCATCACTGCATATTTGCAAGGGGAACTGTATTTCTTGAACTACTTAATTTCTTTTGTCAGTCTCTCAGATTTGTTTTGTCCTTAGTATTTACCTTCTCATAGCTGTCCTACTCATAACTGTGATAATATTGCAATAATCTCTGTGGAGAAGTATGATTTTTTCCAAGATAAAAGACAGCAGCTGTCAAAGTGGAAAGAGCTCCCATTTNCATACAAACAAACAAACAAAAAAAAAAACAAAACCAAAAAAACAACCTCTGCCGGTTAGAATGGGCATTCCTTCCTGAGACAGAGTTTTCTATAAGATGTGCACATAACCTGTTTATTTCCCAAATAATATCTTTATCAAAATCACATGAATTGTGGAAACATTTAGATATGTTTTGTTCAGCTTTGCTAGCTTTGTTGAGTGTGACAGGGTGGAGGATGTTAATTTTAGCAGAGATCAGCTGATGTACATTGTTATTCCTGGAGAAATTTGGTCCTGTGCCCAAGTCCTTTCAAAGTATAAAGCATGATAAGTGACGGTAGAAAACCTCTTATTCTTTGTGATTTTGTGACAGTATATCTATTCTTTTGCTTCACTGTAGCATGAGTCTTCCTAATATTTTTCTGATTTCTTCACTTTCCTGTCTTCTCAGGCAAAAATAAAATTAAAAATTAACAAAGTATTTTTGTGTAGTCTATAAGTCCCCCCCATATTCAACTTATAAGGAGCACAGTCTTGTTCAAAGCACTGTAAAAATATATATAGCATTGTGCATAGGCAGAACTAACTGAGATTTCTCACTTTTGCATCTCTTTTAATATAAAAATGCCAACAAGAACTCAGGTTTTTCGGCACTGATTGTTCATACCCTTTCTTAACCAATATGGTATCAAATTTAATAATATTTCTTTTCATTTTTCAGTTACCAAAAGGCTCGGTTACCTGTAGCAAGGCAAAATAGTAACTTAGAGTGAATCCTTTAGACAGCAGTATATCCTAAAGGGACCTAAAACTTGGAGACTTGATTTCGTACTGTGAAAATCTGCCAAGACTTTTCTCTGGAAACTTTGTTTAGTACAAAGTCCAAAATTCCTTTATTTAACATAAAATAAAAAAGAAAGGGGAAAAAAAAAAAAAAAAAACAAACAACCAAAGAAGAAATGTGTCCTTCCTTAAACCTTTTAAATACAGCTCTCTGTCATGAGATTCATTTACTGCTAAAATTGGAATCACTTTGCGCCTGAACAGGTACCCAGGATGCTCTTTCTCCCAAATGGTCTCTGTAGAGTCCTTAACTGTAGATCAATGTTTCTGAATTTTTATAAAGGCTTTAAAGGGAGTACTGAAAGGAATTTCTCTGTTCCTAGATATAGTATTGTGCTGTTATATTTTGAGAGATTTTACAAAATAGTTTCCTTACAGGTTTACCCGAAGGACCTGTTGGGCATAACTTGATATACCTCTTTCTTTCCAGCCTGTTCATACTACTAGACACAGATAAAATCCTCAAAGTCTTTGTAAACATGAAAAGAACTTCCAGTGCTAAAAAGACTGCTGGAGAGAGCAAGGTGAGCAGATACGGGTCACCAAAAAATGAAAGGATTCCTAATAATGGATGAAAAGTGTTATGAAATCAGAGTGAGTGTTCTTTTTATTTAATGCCATGTATGATGTGCTTTCTTGAACTTCTATTATGTATGAGATTTTTGTTTAAAGTGTCATCCTAATTTTTCTTCATATCTGATAATTTCAAGCAAACCTGGACAAAGAGAATGGGACAAAACACTTATTTTAGATTTTTCTAGAATTCCAAAAATCTTTTTGCCTCTAATTCCTAGTTCATTCACAGTCCTATCAAACTGACTGTCTATAGATTTATTTTCTCTCACAGCCCCAAGGAATAAACTCTCATTCTGTAATTTTCTTTGATGTCCTATGAACACTAGCATTCCAAAATATTATTCTAGTAACACCTTGCACCTGTTGTTATTGATTCAACAAACTGATTTCTTTACAATATTTATGTAGGAAACGCATAGGGTGTACACTGCTAACTTTTGAAACCACGCATCTTCCTTCAGGTTTACATTAACAACAGAAATCACTGACAAAGTTGTGCAGAACTGAAAATGAAAACCTATGTTGATGCAGATTTTGAGGAGCACTCTGGTTCTTGAATGTGCAAAAGTTAATTCAAAGATTCATGCTCACTGATAGCACTGTGTAAACTTTGTTTGTGTACTCCCTGATTATTTGTACTAAATTTTAGAAATAAATGTGTGTGAGATCATGGTTACAACATCCTGTCTCTAATTAACAGTAGTTGGGATTTTGAGGGAGCACTGGTTTTGGGTTTTGGTGGGGGTTTTGTGATTTTTGGGTTGTGTTGGGTTGGTTTTGTGGGTTTAGGATAGGTTTTTTTGGTTTTATTTTGTTGTGGTTTTTAATTTTTTTTAATGTCTAAAATCTATCTGAACACAGATACAGTCAGCTTTATATTTACGATGTGCCCAACTATAAGTCTGTAATCAGATCTTTTTTGAATTTCAATCTCTTGCACCCTTACAGCTCTGGGTGTGGATGTAACTGCTTGTGCTGATTTCTACAGTATTGGAATTTGTGAACTAGTAGAAATATTTAACTTGTTTTTCACTTGAATTTTCTTCCCATTTCCTCTCTTTTCCCTCAATCCCTCACAGGAGAAATAGAAGAAAGTATAGAAAACTAAAACCTCACACGTATTTTTGATAGAGTTTTGCACAGTTTAAACATTTAGATGAGGAATGATCAGGATCCAGACCAGAAACCTGCATCAAATGGGATTATAATGAAATGTAATAGAATGTATAATGAAATATTATATTAAAACCAGGAAGAAATATGGTAAAATTATTTATAATGTTATGAGCATGCAGTCTGCTTTGTGATATGATACTTGCTACCAATGTCCAGTAAGTTCCTTAAGAATAAAGGTATTTTACTTCCCACAAGATTCAGGATTAACAGAGCAATACCATAATAAAGGAACAATACACCGTGCTTGTTGCTAAGGGACCAAGAGAAAAGCTAATGTGTCATGCTGTATTGTCACAGCTGAAATCTTCATAAAGGATTGTATTTGATCATTAAGAGAAATTATCTCTGAGATAAGATCAGAGAAGTACAAAGTATTTAACTTGTGCTTTGAAAGGAAACAGAAATTAGTCAGTTGATGTTTGTTCATGCAGGAAACTCAGTGCTGACAGTTTTGTTCTGTATGACAAATACAACTGCAGATATATGACCTTGATTTCCATAGTTCAACTCAAGAGCTTTTGAGCAAATTAAACTGCAATTAAAGGAGAACAAAACAAAGAAGTGTGGATCACTGCTCTCTGTCAAGTTATAGTGGTAGATCTAGATAACCACTACCACTGCCCAATTTCCACTGATTCAGTAAGATTTCTGGATATGCAAAACACAGGTATGCACACACACAAGAGGGTGGCTTAGCTACTTGCCAAATTGTTTAAGCCAGTGATTATCAAGGGATTTGATCAAATATAATGAAGAAAGAAATCTCATTAGTTACATCAGACAAACAGATACACACACAGGGATGACTAAAATGGAAATGGTTTTGTCAGAGATTTTAGGGAGGAACAAAACCTCACAACTAGATTTATTTATTATTTAAAGGTGTCACTAAAAAAATCCTGACTGTTATGTCCAATACAGTAATGGGCTCCTAAAATTCTTTTTTTGTTAGGCTCGGACAATAAACTTATCAAGATTTTTCTTCTTAAAGACCTTTAGAGAGCCAAAAGGTGTACTCTGTAAATAAGAGATTTCAGTTATTCTTCTGCACCCTTGTACACCAGAGGCTATTCTCCTTCTGTCATCAACCAGTTTAATAACCCATTGACCATTTTGTTATAGCCTTTGTCCAGAAAAAAACTTTCCTGGCTGCTAGCACGCTAGCATGTTTCCAAAGTGACACAGAAATATATCAGAAACAAGTAATAAAGGCCTCACCATGTTTGAGATATTTACTTGCAAAAGTGGTATCTACCAGGAAAACCTGATCTATTAAGAGTGAGAAGAGTGAGAAATCATTCATTTCAACACAGAAATCAAGTCAATTTTCAGTCAAATCAATTTTAAATCAAACTGATTTTTCTTTTCAGTTTTGAGTTTCACTTAGATCTTGGCAGTCTTTCTCGAAATGAAACCAGCTTTCACCATGAATTTGTAGTTAACTAGTGAAATAAATCAAGAAGAAAAAATAAAAAATAAAATCAGATCGGTTCCTACATCTGGTTCAGTGTCATACAAAGGCAGAAGTGAGTTTCTAGGCTGAAGAAAAGACAAGGTTTCTTCTTAGAGAGGTGGTGATATCCCATTCGGTCTAATGTTTTAATGAAATTTTGCACTAATTCTTCTTGCTTTTCTCCAGCAAGTTTTCCTCTTTGGTTTTTTTTGTTGCACTTCCAACAACCACTTCAAACTGCAGGCTTTTCAAAACCATCCGCTTTCTACATTAGGGCACTATTTACCTCAACATTTTCAGGGTCAAATGTATGCCTGCCCTGTCTACCCATTACCAAAGATCAGAATATTATCTCATGGATTAAAAAGTTGAAAGCTATAGCACTGCTAACAACATCTGATCAAGAAACAAGGGCAAGTCATAAGTAGAAGGAGAGAAAAGATGCACTGAGAAGAATGAAACTCAGTGGGTTTCAGCATAATTCAAAACCTCACAAGTAGAAATCAGATCCAGAAGTAGCTTGGATCTCATCCTTAAGTTAAATCATTTGGCATGTTCATATTAAATGGTGTAGGATAATTAAAATTAAATTTTGAAAATTTGGGGCAAATTAAGTTTTGACGCACTAGTCACACATTATCTGAGTGAGATGTCAGGGCACCTTGCCTCAATCCTTGCATGTCACTACTTGACAAACCTAAAACATGACATGTCAGTAACTTGCTGTGGCTATTGGTTGATAAAAACCATGCAGGATATCCTGGACCACTATCTTTATCAAGACAAAAAATTCCAGGATCTCTTAATATCCTTTCTACACTTTTATAGTCTATGTAAACATCTTTTTGATGGTTTTTTGATAGTTCATGTAGCTGTGCAATCATAAATACTTTATTTCAAATTATGGAATATNTTTTTTTTTTTTATTTCACTGCATGCAAATGAATCCAAAATAATAGAGCTAGATGAACTGCACTAAAGACCTTTGAAAAAGCAGTTTTAAAATAAAAACCCTTCTTGCCCTTCTCAGTGAGTGACTTTACTGCTTTGTAGGGCAGCAGTCAAAGATGGGTTGGCAATGAAAACTTCCCACATGTGAAGGAAACTTCAAGTACCATTATGCAGATCATCATTTAGGAGCCACTCATATCTGAACAGATGGTGAAATCTATTCAAATGAGTATGTAAACATATTTTCAAAGATCACAGCACCCTAAATAAGAGTGCTAGAATTTATTTATCTTGAACAGTTTTTGATGTCTTAAAATAAGACAGAGATAAGATTACTGAGACAAAGATTTGTCAGTGATAAATGCCATTTTAGATGTCAAAATCCAAAATTTAGATCTTTAAAATCTTCTCATGGCTACAGATGTTCCAGAATTACTGAAATACCAACTTTTAATGCCAAAAGAATCTTTACAAGACAGTATTTCTGAAATGTGTCATATTTCTATCTGACAAAATTTGATGATGGTTTGATGATACCATATTTTATCTCATTAAGGGCTATGCAGGTTCAAACTAATGATCACAAGAGAGATGAAAACCATATGGCTTTGAAGAAATCTACTATATGTGTAACAAGAGGTTGCATTTAGGATATTAGTTTATACAGAATGAATGAAAATTCTTCCTATTTTCCTTGAGTTGGAACGGCCATTAAGTATTTTAAGGAATGGCATTGTTGCTCATATTTAACTACCTATATAATGAAAAAAAAGTGAATCTTGTTATTTCCACTGAGGTCTATTGTTCCTCTTGAATAGCAAAGCAAGGACACTTCTTGCAGATAACTATCTTGTTAGCTGCTCTTGTTGAATTATAACTTCTTGTTTTAACTAGTATACCAAGATATTTGAATCAGAAGTGATGCCATTTATGGTGCAAATATGTTATTTAAAGCCTCAAAGCCACTAAATATTTTGTCTAACAAATAAGGAGGCCATTCTGATTCCCTCTCTTCACTTACTGAACTACCAGAGTACCCCCAAGACGAAACCAAGGACCAGTTTTTATATGTATTTTGCAAAAAGCATTTTGAATCATGCACAATCCTTATGTGTGACACTAACACTTGGAACAGACAATTTAGTCATTGTGAAAATCTTTTGAAGTGTAAATGACTAACATCTCTTTTCATCTTCTCCATGCTTTCAGTTTTATCTGAAACGTGTAGTTAACAGGAGAAAAGAGTATCCTGAAAGCCATCTTGTCATATTCTTTTCAGCTCTCACTGAACCAAGAGTTCCCACTTCAGTTCAGAACATCTTTTTCTATTCCATGTGCTTTTTTTCCTTACTACTCTACAGTTGCAAGGACAGCAATTTAGAAGAAGTTGGCCAGGTGTTTGTATATGGAGGGACAATGCTAGACAAAGAAAACCATTTGCAGTTAAGTCAGTTAAGTAATTTTTCCTCTTGGCAGTGGTCTGTGTCTACCTGTGTCTAAAAACAGTTTCCCTGTGCAAAAGACTTTCCGATGTGAATGGCAAACTTTATTTATATGTGTATTTATGAACACACACACACATACACACACACAGACACACACACACATTTCTATAAATAGATAGTAAACAGAAATCTTAGACTGAAAGAATAATTACAAATTTATCATTGACTATGAATGACTATTATTTGTATGGCAAGTTAAACAATTTACTTTTCAAATATATAGTATAATAGTTGATTGGAAAGAAAGTTAAGTAGAAAAAAATGTTTTCCTATTATTCCAGTGTAATCAAAGTTTTTATCAAGCTATGCATTTTTATAATTTCATTTGTCATAATATATGTCCACTGCAGTCCTTTCTGTAGACAGAGGAGCTACCAGTGATCTGCTGTGTAACACAATAGTGATGGTCTGAGCTTAAGAAATCTCGTGTTCAAATTATCAAGGAAATATTGCAGAGGCTGAATAATTTTAGTATTCTAGAAAAGTGGTAACAGCAACCTGAGGGAATAAATCAAGAAGAACACATTAATTGTTAGCATCTTAGTAATCTTAAAAAAAGTAATGGCCATATTTTAAAGCATACTTTTCTACTAATTTTTTTCTAAAGTTTCCAGCTTTCTTTCGCATCTGCTCAAAAAAAAAAAAAAAGGACAAACCTCTCATATCTCATATACCTGCTGTAGCTCTAGCAAAATGTTATTGCATCTCATCTAGTAACAGGGGAATATGAAAGAGCAAAAAGTATGTATTAGAAAAGAGCACTTTACTGCTTGATGTTGTGGAGAATTTACACTGTGTATCATGTGATTATTCCACCAAAAAATCTTTCGTTGGCATATGCGACAATCTGACAAGAAAATTATCAAAGTATTATTCTGAAAAGAATAAATATAAAGAAATATTATTTTTGTAAATAAAAACCAGAGATATTTAAATTTCAGTTTGATTTGCCTGTAATAATCAAGGTAGAGAAAAGACACTGTTAGTTTATGCTCCTTGTCAAAGGCCTGAAGAGAAATAAGATCAACAACTGAAACACTGTCTTCTACAATATCTCTTTGTTAGATTTACATTTCATTGGTTTGATAAACCCCTTTCCTGAAATCAGATTGTGAAAAGATGTACTGAGATTTTTGCAGCCAAAGGCTACCACTTCACACAGAAATAAGCCTAATAATCTAGACCACAGAAGATGCAGATTCCTTGAGCCAAACTCCTCACTTACTGTCATTAAGAACTGAGCCATGACATTAGTCATGGAAAGAGGAGTATTTTTAGATGGCAAAACTACCATACAGTATCTCATGAACAGCAAATGTTAAAGGAGTTCTCTTGTATTTCAGCTCACCTTGTACAATATAATGAAATAATTTTTGCAATTACTGTAATGCAGTTGGAAATAGGATACTGAATTCTTACTGACTGAAAATCTGCTAAAAACAAAATGCATTGAAATTGCAGTGAAACTAAGAAATAAATCCAAAGCATATTTGGGTAATTGAACTTTGAATGTTCATGGCAGATGATTTGTCTGGATATTAGAAACTTGTGTCACATATCTCTGAGGCAATTTTTCTCATTCCTCTTGCAATCAAGAAATTCCTGTCTGCCTACAATTTAAGGAATTGACTTGTCTGGCTTGTCTATTTAAACATACTCTGTGGAAAGCCTTAAAGTAAGGTTTATTCTTTCTGTAATATTTGATGGTTTATGAGTCATTTTTCAGGTGGCCAATCTGCATGCAATTATTGGGAAGATACTAGTTCTGCTTTTATAAAACCATACAGGAATAATTTGGACATTCTAACTGGGAGACAGCAAGGTCATGAATATATCTGGAATTTTGAAGACAAGGTTGGTATGCCTAAAATATGTAAGATGTAAAAATTAGGATACTGAGGTGACAAAAGACTTTATTTTAGTTCATTTTTGTGTATTTTTTGTTGACGTAAGCACGTCATTCACTCACATCTCTTTACCTGTTATTTCAAGACCTGTTGGTAAGTTCAGAAATCCATTTTGTCACTGAAAATCTACTGGATATTGTCCTGGACATAATCCCCATTCATTCTTCCAATCTGTCATGGAACAGATTAAGTAAGATAGCTCAATAACTTCTATTAGTGCCTTAACACTAATACCTGCACAACCTTGTATCTTTCTGAAACTAGAAAAACTGCCATAAAATGTTAAACAACTTCTATGGATGTGTTCCTTTAGCAGGAGAATCATCTACATTTACCTTGAGTTAATACTGATTTTCCCTTGAGAGTTCAATTATCCAGCTGGTAAACACAGAATGATCTCCTTAGGTATTCTTCAGCTTAAATGTACAAAGATTCTTCGAAGCTCTGTGAAAACAGAGGAACTCTTTTGGAAGATCAGAGAGAAGATAACTCTTAATGTATCCACCTGTTATTTCTCAAAGTGTTTCAAAATAGAACTGCATGCATGGGTAATAATTCTTATATGAGTGAAAATGGTGCACAGAGTACTGCAAGGGGGGTGTGCTGATGTTGCCTGGTAGTTTGAGCTCCTGCAGGAAATTTTTGAATTCTGATTTGCTCTGCTATCATTTGCACATGTAAGACACTCTCCTAGTCATAAGAACATATTATCATAAATGTTTTAGAAAATATTTTGAGAATATGAGTAGATTATGTAGCTGTTTCTTGGATCCTAACAAATTTCATTCATGTACTTTTACAATTCAGTGTACTGATTATATAAAACTGAAATGAACGGAAGTATAACACCCTGCTGACAGTAAATATAATCACACTTGTTTCTCTATGGGCTATTAAACCATATGACAAAGAACTCTTGCTTTAATGCATTTGAAAGAAAAACAGGTCTGGCTGTAAGTTTTAGAGGTCTTCTGAAAGTGTTTTGATAAAAATAGATCAGAGTGGAGACTGAGACAAAAATGTGCTCAGAAAGAAGTAAGTGTGACCTCATCTTATGTCAGAACATTTTTGTTGTATTGCATTGTTTCCCTGTGTTAGTGAAAACATTATCACAGGCTGATTGCTCAAGGTCATGACCTGCAGATATAAGATATTTTGAGTGAGATTTTTTCAGTGCAGACAAAAAGCTGTTTTGAATCTTACCGTCCAAGTGAATATCCTAAGCTTTACACTTAAAAGCACACACGTAAAGTGAACAAAGGTTTCTATTATATTTTGGATCAAAAAATGAAAATAAATTGTAATAGGAATCAGATTATTATCTTCTGCTGTTCTATTTACAGATCTTGTAGCTTAAGGCAAGGATCTATATCAGCTTTACAGAGGATTACAGCAGTCGCTTGGTAGTTCATAAGACACGGGAAACTCAAGTGGTCGCTTATTTTCAACTTGCAAGAAAAGGGCCAAGGACCTGCTGTTAATATCACTTTATCATTCATGTCACCATTACATTGCCTTTTTCGACATTCTAAGTGTAATTTACCCATGAACTGGTACTTGAACAGCTTCTGTAGTGAATCTGTCAAAAATAAATCACTATCAAAACTTTCATATCCCCAGACATGTGACTATACCATTAGGAATATCTGTTTTCTTGCATGACCTTTTTCGATATGTTCAGAACTGCCTTATTATTCTTGACAACACCAGCATTTGACACCATGTGACAAACTCCAAAATGAGTGTATGCAGGTGTAAATGCTAAATGAAATCTTGTCTGACTTTTCATTACCTTCTGAAGGAGCTATATTCTCTTTTCACTATGACTATCCTCTGGAAGTAGTAGAATATCTGCTCAAGGGTATTTTGCAGAGAGAAAGGCATTTTCTGCACTGAGTATTTTTACATTATGGAATACCCTGCTGATTTTGACACACTAATGTTATGTTAATTTATCTGACAATGTAAGACCCTCTTGTGACCACATGAACACTAGTCAAAACCCTAAATATATCTGATCATCTAATTTTTTCAAGCTACTAAAGATTGCGGAGATAAATTGCCACACATCGCTTGCCCCAAGGACAGTCAAAGGTGGGTGTCAAAGCCAAGAAGACTAATTAGTCACCTTTCAATACTTCAGGGTCTGAAGAACCTGTTTTTGTAGGTTGCATAAAGTGATCATCTACACTTTCTTAGGCAGACTGTGCCTCTCCATTTCCCCCACCCTGTACCATTTTTAAGGGAACCCGTAAGGAAAAGACTGTGATACTGAAACCTTATTTTTGCAAAGTGCTTTGGGCATCATCAAATCTTTGTGTAATACATTATTTTCTTCACAGAGTCAATTGGTCTTGAATGTATTTTGGTAAGTGTGTAGTCTGCTATTTAACTCTGTTTATACTCACATGTACAGTTGTGTAATTTTTTTTGTTTTTAATGCATGTCAAGATTTTGCAACTTTAAAGCTTAAAGCCATCTTGTATTTCTATGTGTTTAATGTGCATGTTTGGTAAATGATTGTTCATCCTCATTCAAACTTTTGTCTTATGATGTCTTTGAAAAAGCTTAATGCCACATTAATGCAGAAGATAAATTCTACATAGTTTCCAATGCAGTGAGTTGGTTGTTCATTAATAGCTGTTTGGAATTTCATCCAGTGTAATCCAGTCAAAATTATTTTCTATGAAGTATCCTGTCACATTTTGCACCAAACATTATTTATGTAAGCATAACTATTGCTCAAGTAAAACATTCACAATTTAATAAATTTTTAAAAATCTCACTGTACTCCTGCAATTGATAACAAGCAACTACTATGTAGAGGCATAAATTCTTTTTTAAATAGGTTTATTTTACCTCTGAAAGTAAGACAAATCTTCAAGCTCGGCCATTCAGATCAGGTTGTCCACATCCATACTAGACTTTGAGAAGGGCATATGGGATGGGTATGTTAGATTTTCAAGAGAGAAGGGGCTTTCTTTTGTGCTGCAGGAGAATGAAAGCAAAGTTGTGACAGATGCTCCAGAAAGACTTCTTCTTACTCTGGAATATGGCCAAACCTCATTAATGAAGTTCTTAAAAATGCTGTGTTCATCATGGAGCAAACACTCCCTTTCATCTATGACATGTATAGGGCACATAATAGAATAAATTTATGAGCTGATGTCCTCATCATGCTTTTATTTTCATTTCCATTATGTTCCCTCTTCATTTAGTCAGTCATGAAAAATTAGAACATTTGCTCCCATCTGAACTGCAGTTTCCAAACCTAAAGTTGCTTAAAAGATGAATCCAGTAAGCCTGTAATTAAACACGGGGGAAAATATGAACATCAGTTATGGGTCCATGTTAAATCAAGAAAATAAAGGAAATTCTGACTGTGATTAAGAATGAGAGACTGACTTTGAAACCAAGCTAATAAAGAGGTTTTTTTTTTTCCTTAATGTATAGCTAAGAGTATCGGATTGTATGTTCTAGTTATAGCAACATTTTGGGAATATCATTCATTCAATCCACTCAAAACACATGAAAATGAAGAGTACATTGAGGACTAAGGAACAGCAAAACTTATGAATGATTTGCATTTCTTTCCTTTCACACATTGAATCATACCAAGCAAATGAATTTCATTCTTTCTCTTTGAAATATTGCTATTTAATGTGGCATTATGAAAAAAAAAAAAAGATAAAAAGTAAGCAAGCTCTATTTTACTTAGGATTATGAAACAGAGAAAATATTTGACTCAAGGCACTGCTTTTATTATATCCAAGCTGCTAACTTTTCTGTAAAGTTCTGTGAAATGAGTGTTGATCTGTTGGGTTTTGTGGGTTTTGTTTGGTTGGCTAAGGTTTCTTTTCTCTTCACGGCAGTATGTTGCACACCTGAGTTGTTGAATTAAAAGTTCAGTCTCTGTATCGATTAAATTTAAACTGAGATTTTGCCTCTGAGAATGTAAATGAATCAGATCAAATAACAGAGTGTTTATTTCAAGCACTAAAGCTGTGTATCCCACTACAGTCTTTTACTCCAATTGTAGAATAAGCACAGGCTGTGCGATGTTACTGGTGTACTGACAGTCTGGAAGTCAGGATTTCCAGACTCTGTAGATACTCAGTGTTAAAACAGGGACTCCAGAAATCCCGGGAAGGGTGATTGGCCAAGAAATAACCTTCCTGATAACCCTGGAGTGGGAAGAACCTGAAAACTCCAGACTCTTAAGCATATTTAAGCACATTCAAGGAAGACTAGGAGCCCTTGGGACTTAAGAAGGCTGAGAGCACTTGAGACTCCCAAGCATCTCAGGGAGCCTTGAATATTGCAGGAGCTCTGTGATCACCAAGGCAGGAGATCGCTTGTCAAGACTCCCTTGGAGCTTACGAATCTGAGTATCTTCAAGTCCTTTTGACCTGCTTGAGGGAACATGGGAAAAAAGAATCTTTCAGGTCTTTGGTATGAGTTAGTTTAACTAACAGCCACAGAAACAGGCAGCTTTGAAAGAGCCAGGATCACCCAATGGAAGTCCAGTACATACCCGTACTTGGGCAGTGGCACATTATATGACCAGGTCCAGGTAAAAATTTCCTTCTTTTTAGACTTTTTGTAGAGATTGCATGCAAATAATATTTTGGTATACTACTTCTTTTTTTTTTT
>VWZT01003310.1:618250-630482 GCA_013397055.1 Pachycephala philippinensis | reverse complement strand
GAAAAGCATGCTAATAAGAAAATTTTGAACAATTATGCATTGCATCAAACCAAGACCTTGTTCAATGTCTTGTCCCTCACAATCATCAAGAGCAAATTGTTAAAGTAAAAAAACAGGAGTCATACTCTAGATTTCCCAATTCACCCTCTTCATGTCACTAGTAATTCTGTGGGCCTTCCATCTTACATCAGTAGTCTCTCTCTAAGCCTATAGAAGGTATTCCATTTCTCTCAACACACTTCCTGTATTTTGATCTAGATTTTTTTTAAATTTTAATATTAGTTTTTTGAAATGGGATGAACAGGACTGCATGCAGCATGCAAGAATATGAATTCTAACCAAGTTTCTATTTGTTTTTTTTCCTATTCCTGAGCATGGCTAAGATTCATTTTGCCTTTTTGACTCCTGAAAATTCTGTATGATCTTTTCAAAGAGCTACCTGCAAAAATCTCAGGAGTTCTTTCACATCATAATAAAGCAGAATCATTTATTGTGAGTATGTCACTGGGTGACATTTTAAAAATTAATTACCTTGTATTACTTCATTTGAGTTAATTTATCTTCCTTTTTTTTGGTGCTTAATTCGAATCTCATATAGACCTTTTGTAATATTTCACATTCAGCTTTGCTCCTTCTGCCTGATTTTGTGTTCTTAGAGAGGTATATGATTTTGTAGAGAGGTATATCACATCATTGCTCCTATAATTTTCAGATTTATTTCTGAACATATTTGACAACAGAGACAAACCAAAAATGCCCCTCTGAGAAGTCCCTGTAGTTGTGAAAACTGACCATTAATTCCCATGTTTTCCTTCTTACCATGGTTGAATCTTCCCTTGTATTTCTGACATCTTAGTTTATTAAGGAACTTTTGTTCAGAATGTACTGAGAAGACAAGAATACTTTATTAACCAAATTGCCTTTTATTTTCTCACAAGTTTATTGCTGTCTTGGAGGACTCTTGTGGATGTGTTAGCGTGGCTTTTCTCTACAAGTGCTGTGTTGATTCTTTGTAGCATCAATATTTATCGTCAGGACACCTCTTGTTTCTACCATTTTGTCCGCTGTGGATAATGGTGCTGATCTACCGTTATCCAGATCATTCATTATCCAGCTTTCTTTCACAAGCTGGAATTGCTACAGTCACAATTTATTCTCCTAACACCAACTCCAGTTTAAGCACTACTTTGAACTCACCCATAAACAATAGTTCAAGAGAGGGAAAATCCTCACCTCCTTTGTAAAGAAAACCAATAAATAGAATTCATCTTCTTTTTCTGATAAAACTTTTGTGTTCTCACATATTCTATTTATTGTCCGCATCTGTCTTATATAGCTGATTTGTCAGGTTTTCATTAAACTATGAAGCAATGAAAACTAAATGAACATGTTCCCTTTTCCTCTACATCATGTATTTCTGATTTTGAAAGTAGTATGAAATGCAATATTAATCCTATTAAAATTTTCATCTTGTAACTCAGAATGTGAATGTGACTTGTGGATTATTTTGGGAAATGCAGTATTTCATTAAATGAAATGAGTGATACGATGATTTCATTCAGACCTACTGTGGAAATTAAACCTGTTCAGTAGGACTTTTAAAACTGGAATAATTTATTTTGCAAGGGTAAAGACAACTTAGTGATGAATTTAGCTTCACTTTTTAAAGTGCATTTCAAAGAGCAGTTAAGGGTAGTATACGTTTTGTAACAGATATAATGCAAAAAAAAGATCAGCACTCTATAACTCAGAGTATTCTTGAATTAACTTTTAAATCATCTCAGAAATCGTATCACCTGTAATATCCCATCCCACAAACAGCATAAGTGGTGTAACTTAGCTAAAACTAAAATGCCTTTCATAAACCACTGAGAAATCACTTAAAGTATCCCACATAGAAGCTTGCAGAGGCAGTAGTTTAGCAAACTTCCTCTGCAGGTAATTTAGAGGGAAGAACTCTTGAGTATTAAACCTGCAATTCATGTTTTGGGATATCTCTGGTTTTGTACTCCTCTTTGGTGATCTCAGAGCCAAATACTAGACTAACCATAATGTTGAAGTGCAAAATCTAGTTCCCTTAATGGAGGAGTAAGCTTCAACTGAGCAGCGTCACTGCACCCAGAGCAACGTAAGCCCAGAGTCTCATGATGCTTACACACGCTCAGCTGTGTCATTTTGTCAGTATGTCGTGGATTTGCATCCAGAAAGATTCTGGTTGAATATTAGCAATAATAGGATTACTTAAGCGTAGAAAGAAATAGCCCATTGAGACTTTGTTATCTCCTTCACTAGAGAATTTAAGGACTGGCTACATAAACGTGTATCAGGAATGACAAATATATGGTTCATCTTGCCTTGTGCCAGAGAACTCAGTGACCTCTTAAAGGCCCTTTCATCTTTATCTTCCTGTGATTCTATGAAGATTTGAAAATAAATACAATAAAAGCTTTGAGATGCAGTAAAGGAGCCATATAATGTTTTGAATAGATGACACCAATGCTGTCTTCCTGGGACTTTTGCCAGATAAGTGATTTTGAACAACAGCTTTTCTGAATGCTTGTGCTACTGAATCCTTCAATTTATTTTCATTGAAGTCTTTATTCCTAAATGCATATAAAGAAATTAAGCATCTGAACAGAAAGGAAACACATTCTGATCTTTAGGAATTGAGCTGTGTGTTATAAATGTTAATAAAGGTAAATACCTCTATCAGGAACATTTCTGTAATATAGATCTTTTCCTATTTGACCTCTTTAACTTTGGGCTGCTGTACAGGCCATCTGATTAGTAGTATGTACATACAAATCCCAGAGGGTTTTATAAGTCTTTCAAGCCTCTTAATACTGCCAGTGGAAAAATGATAGTTTTCTGTGGTCAAAACCTCATTTTGGTATAAATTTTGAAGACAAAATCAAATGATAGTACTAATTGCTGCAATGTAATTTAGTTAGGAAAATATATGTGAAATTGAAAATTACCTTAAAAAGTACTTGGAAACATAAATATAATATACACTTAGAAGTTAGGTATGCTATGTGTGAGATTATTTTGCATCCTAATAATGTCTCTCATTTGTATGACAGTAATATAGACATTAATTAATTTATCACAATCTATTTTCTTCTAAAAAGATTTTTTTCCCACAAGAGCAAAGCAATAGCACCATCTAGAAGAAGCCTACTTTCAGTTATATATTAGTCCTTTCATATCTATCTTGTTTCCTCCCTCCTCTGTACTGTCTGGAAGATAGCCCTTCTGTGTTTCTGTCTTCTAATTTGGTAAAATTTGTGTAGACTTTTAGTACTGTAATTATTTGCATGAAGTATCAAAAATTTAAATTAAATTAATATTCTTCTATGTAAAGTAAGGTCTCTAAAAGCTTTTCAGTAAAAAAGTTCGGAGAGATAAAGGATTAAGTAGCAGAATTTTATTTCTTTATATTAGACTGAGAAATTATTCAACCATTCTTGACATTTTTACAATATATAAAGACAGAATGACATACTTGGCAGAAATAAAAACTTACACAAATGGATAAAGCTTAGAAAAGTATGAGAAACTGAGAATGGACCCTAAAATCAAAAATGCTAAAAAACTTGAGATAAGCCTTGATACTTGATATACCTCCCAGAATTTTTTCTCATATTGATAATAGTGGACCAATATTAACATGCCACGTGACAATAGTGCAGCTGAAAAAAATTTGTCTCATATAATGCCATGATAATGCAGATAAAATTTTCTGCCACAAAAAAGATGCTGACATAAAATTTTGTCTGTAGGCAAAGAACAGTTGCTCAAGTGTCCAGTACATCAAAAGTTTCTTAAATTTTATCTGATGCTCTTGCAGAGGTGACAAATAATCTGCGATAAAATTTTACTTTTTTTTTTTTCTCTAACGAGATGATTACGCTTGTTGTCTGTGTCTTCTTCCCCAAAATTTGAATTGATCTTTTAGTTTCCCTGAGTTCTGGCCATAAAGTAGCAACTGAATTAGAAATTATGGGGGAAGTCAAGTATTTTGGAAAAGGAAGGACAAACATAGTCTGAGTTCTTGTCATTCTTCTTGCACAAGCTGGAATTTTTCTACACATGGGAAATGTTGTGGTGACAGGTATTTCATTAGTGCAGTTTAACTGTGAGGTGAGATAAGCATCACGGACATAAGTAATAAGTCAGATCTGTGTTGTGCAAAGAAGCTCTGTACACAGATACCTGAGCCAGCCCCAGGCAGTGCTGATACCATCATGTGATACACACAGCTTCCTGTTTGAGGGAATAAACCCTGATCTCATCGGTGCCTTGTAGCTCAAGCTTCTTCAGGCCATGGTGATGACCCAGATGGAGATTTCTGTTTGACAGCAAGGGAATCAGGGCTAGTTTGGGACCAGCTGTGCTGTGCTCTGTGGCACACTGCAGACAGACCTGCAGGCTTTAACTGCTCCATGAGGAGAGAGGCCCACCAAAGATCTGAGATTGTAAAGTTGTAGTAAAAACCAACTACCTAAAATTCTTGTTTCACAGAATCACAGAATGATGAGGATTGGAAGGGACCTCAAAAGGTCATCAAGTCCAACCCCACTGCTAAAGCAGGTTCACCTGCAGCAGTTTGCACAGGATAGCATCCAGGTGGGCTTTGAATATCTACAGAGACGGAGACCTCACCACCTCTTTGTGCATCCTGTTCCAGTGCTCTGAACAGTGCTTCTTTGCATGTAAAGTGCCTTCTTTGTGTATAATTTAAAGTCTGGACAAGATGGAAGTTTTAAATTCTCAAAGCATAGAAATCACTTCACAGCTTCAAAAGAGAACCTCATGTCTTCTGTGTTTTGAACCTCACGTCTTCTGTGTTTTGAACCTCACATCTTCTGTGGACCTATAGGTGGCAATTCTCACAACTGCACAACTGAGCTCTGGCATCCTATGCAGAGCAATTATGGTGTACCAGTTTATATTCTTACTCAGCACAACTGGAAGAGAATCAATAAGAAAAATGGCACACCATAACCAACAAATATAACATATAATCTGTTTTCTTTTTTGAGTCAGCTTATAAAGAGCAGGAACAAGAGATATGCCTTTAATACATTTCTACTTGCATTTAAAATGTATTAAGTGTAAGTGATTTAGACTTTTTTATTTCATGTTCTAAGTACAAAGAATCAGGACATTAGTATTTAGTGTTCTTTTAATTAAAATAGCAGTTTACTCTAAGCCCTGGAATTAATTACTTTTTGAACTGCTTCTCTGCTCTGCTAATAATGTTTGACAGTTTTAAAATAGAATAGCTAAACTTGAGGCTATTCAGTTTAGTAGGCTGATGCAGAATGCGCTGAGGAAGATGAACTGTAATTTAAAAAACTGTCATGTGCAAGAGCATACTATTCATTTAATGATGAAGACCTCTGTCAAAATTTGCATATGCACACTGTGAATGAAAGGCCATTCAGAAGATGGAAATTGAATGTAATTTTAACATTATTGACTTAATGATACTAAATTTTGTCCTAGCTATGATTTTAAAAAGAACTGATTATTTTTCCATGAGATAAGGCCTTGGAAAGAAATAGTTTACCTTTTACAGGAAATGTGTGTTAAAAATGCCGTGTTCAACACATTTTTCTTAACTATGAAGAACTGCTACAGGGCTTAATTGACAGGACATGCATTTTAAACTAGAAACAGAGAAGTTTTCACCTGGTAACCACTTATTCATGTAAATAATAGTCAAAGAAGGACTCTGTATTTGTAGTTACCTTCTTGGAAAAATTTCCACTTTAGTGCATACTAACATATTGCCCTAAAGCATAATGCAATCATTTTGCCTTATTTAGAATATTTTTTGATGCCAGTTTCCTGAAAGCAAAACCCCATGAATGCAGATTCCTAGGTCTGTCAGGATTCCTAATGAATCAATTTTACCTGGGAAAAATCTTAATTGTTTTCCATTAATATCCAAGTATCTCCATTAGGACTATGCCTACTTGCCTTGTATATGTACTCTTTGCATCTCCTCCCAACCTTCCCCTTTGTCCCCATCTCAAGATTAAGAGAAGGACAATACAATGAAAGTCTAAACTATGTGTTAATCTAGAAGCTAGTCTTTTAAAATAAGACTTCATTTGGACTGATAAATGTGTATCCCGCATCTTCAGTGAAATTTTGTTGATTTACACCTGCTGATCAATCCAGACTTCTCCTTCTAATTCAGCATTCCCAAATAACTCTTCCCCTTCTGCTCTCATCTCAATCTAGTTTGTAGTCCATCATTTATTTACTTGTAGCTTTGCTATGTGCACTACATATATAACTCATGTGCTAGATATAGTGAAGATGCTGACTGGGAAGTTAGGAAATTACATGCAGCTTTCAAATTCCTTTTCCATAAGAGATTATGAATAAATGCCTTTTCTGAACCAGGTGTACAGTAATTAGTAATTTCATGGTATCTTACAGTAACTAATTTAACTTCAAAGTGTATGGGCAGCCACCACTGCTCTTACTCTCTCACGAGGATGAAATGTTGCACAAGACAGCACAATTCATGCACTTCTTTCCATGGCATGACATTATAAATATTCCACTTAAATAATAAATATGATTCACCCTGCCTCCCTGGTGTAATAAAGAGTATTTGTCTTAAATGGTAAATTGAGCCCTATTAACAATTCCCTGGAAAAATGCATTTAATTACAGCATTCCACTGGAACACTAATCAAATAAGAATTAGTTGAACTTTCCAATTAATCCTTCTAGGTTTCTACACTATTATGTAGGAGAGGTGCTGCTTTGTCTTATTGAGGTAATTTCTTTCGTCAGTACTAAAGAGAATATTTCAGGAAAACATGCAAGTATCTAACTGAATTGTACTTTCTCTTAAGTACTCTTCTTCATTCTTACAATGAAGAACAGGTTTATATAGTCCCTACCTATGTCATATTAATTTTAAATGCAGTTGTCGGAAAGGGCCCCCATTGAATATTTGGATTTATTTACCCTAAATACAGTTATAGGAAAAAGAGTGCAGTGAAAGCTGCAATGGAATAGCTCAGAGGTAAGTGCAGATGAATCAGCTAATAGTAAACTAATAATTTTTAAATAATTTTTTATTGTGTGGTAATCATAGAAGTTTTATAAGGAACCAGTTATCTATTTTAAAGCTAATTTTAGCTTCTGCCATTTCAGATTTTAAACTGTGCAAATTCCCATGGTTTATCTTCCACTGTTGTCTTCAAATTCTTAACCTGTGATTGATGATTCAGAATATAATCTTGGGAAGATTTACCATGAGTTTCATGTGCTCTTACAGTTGTTTCCTTGAAAACTGATTTTTTATCATTTTTTCGTGTTCTTTGGTTTTTGGTTTTGGGGTTCTATTTGACATTAGTTATTTTAGGCAGAGAGTGGTAATTACAAAATTCTTACTAGATGACTTGGAAAGGAGACAAGTTTTCCAAATATTCTTGGTCAATAAAGTCAAGAGAAGTCTTCCAGACTTTGCCAATAATAGGTATGGAATTTCTTGAGCTCTTTCAGATAGCAATGTGTCTGTGTTTAATTCATAAAGCAACTCATCGACATGTGAATGACAAAAACNCTTATTCTTGAAAAGGTAGAATTAAAGGTTCTTGAAAGCCTTAATTTAAGTGACTAATATATCTCTGCCTTAAATGTGGAATCTGAGCTAGTACTTTTGTAAATGCCATTTGCTCCAAAGATGATAGCTGGCAGAACTTCAGTGTTCTTCAAACTTTTTTTGTTGGCAAACCCCTATCAGTAAGAGATTTTTAAGCATGTACCCCAATATATGTTTATTAATTTATTTATAAAATACATACATGGACTACTGTACTAATGCTTTGTGTTTATAAAACATATACAAAAATAGAAATTAAGAAGGATAAGGATGAACAAAAAACTTTTTTTAAAGAAATAGTTTTGTTTTGGTTTCTTTGTTTATTAATGGTGTAAAAAATATTTTCTTCCTGCACCCCATTGGGTTCTATTGTACACCTTATGAGTCCACAATCTCCCCCCATTTTGGAGACTACTGTTCTAAATAAAGAAAGAAAACTGATTACA
The DNA here is from genome assembly GCA_013397055.1 of Pachycephala philippinensis. Classification (NCBI taxonomy): domain Eukaryota; kingdom Metazoa; phylum Chordata; class Aves; order Passeriformes; genus Pachycephala; species Pachycephala philippinensis. The sequence goes on along the minus strand of VWZT01003310.1, from coordinate 622,400 downwards.
GTAGTCAACCTTGCCAATTCCTGTATCACCAAAAAAATTACTTTTTGAATTCATTCCATTTCAGAGTGAGACTAATCAAACAGGATAAAAGAAAAAAAAGAGAAGAAGAAATAAAAGTGTCCTGTAGAAGAGAAGTTTGTTATCCATTGAAATTGTGTGGTATCATGTAAATCCAAGTTGCACTTATTAAATACAAGACTATTTATGAAAAACTGCAGATGAAAAGTATGAGATTTTTCTTGATTCCTTGTTTAAACTTCTTTCTTCTCATATTTAAGATTATCTCCCAGACTGGTTTGCAGGAGGGAAATACACTTCAATTTTCAAGAAAGGTTTGTGAGAAGAGATATTCTAAATGTGTTGTGTTCAGGAAAACATTTGTTTGAAGAGTGCAGACCCAAAGTCCTTCTGCACTTACAAGAGAAGGTCTGTGAATGACGAGAAAATGGATAATAAGAGAAAAGATGTTATTTTAAGGGACTAAAGGTTCCATCATCCTGATATCACACAGGAAGGTATATATTATGTCTCTCTGTAGGTGTTTCATCACAAAAGAATGGAGCGTATTTCAGTTTTTCTTGTTTCAGCTTCTAGCACTGTTGAAAGAAACACTGAATAAGTCCATATTAATAAGCCATTCAGGGCAAAAGGAGCCTATCTGAAAGGTAAAATGGTTGGTACTGAGTTCTCCATGCCTGCTCTGTACCTGTTTTAAGGGGTATTTGTTTAGCACTGGTTTTATTCTGTTCCTGTGGGGCTCCATGTCCTTTAGAAGTTAGAAAACAGACTGCTCCAGGAACACATCTCTCAGCTTAGTTTCATCTATAAGTAAAACAGCTCACACACTCAAAGTCTGCTCCAATTTGCAATCCAAAATGCAGTAAGTGAGGGCAATTGGGAAATTCATTTTAGAACCACACTCCTAATCTGAACTAAACCATGAATGTAGATGTGCTGATCAGCTTGGTGATTCATTTCAGCGTTTCCAAGTGTCTCACTGTGTATAACTGTGTTATACTTCGCCTGTAGTTTGGATTCACTAAATTCTAGCAAAAAAATCATTCACAAAGAGATTGTGACAAAAAGTACATCTGTGATTACATACAACAGCACAGAATTCAAAATGATTTTAAAGAAAACATAGAGAAATATCACTCTCGTAGTTCTTCCTTCCCACCCTCAGAAGCATAGATTGCTTTCCATAAATAAGGAAGCCAGTGCCTTCTGCATTTCATAACAGTGCTGTTTCTTTCAGTTCAAGGAGTCTTTTGTTAGGAATGTGGGAGAAACTCATGGCTATTTTGAATCCTTTCGGTCTTTTATCTACACAAAGAGGAATTAATTCACTTAGTTTTTGTGGGGTGTAGTTAGAACAGTTGTCAATGGCAGAGTTGGGATAAGACAAGACTACCCAAAGCAGCCAAGAAAGGATGACAAGTGCTGGACAAGTTTTGTTTTCACAAGAAAGAATTTAATTGAGAAAGGTGCGGAGGCAATTTACCTAAGGTTCCTCCATGTTGGGGAATTTTTAACTGAGAATAATTTACCATTTTAACTGAGAGTGAATAATCTCCTCTGGTTCAAGGAGAAAATAATCGAGATATATTGTCTCATTTTCTTACACGCTACACCTGAAAGCAAGCCAAGTCAGTCCTGAATATTAAGGAGTTTCTTTTTCTCACTGAAACGGTTCCCCTACTGTACACTCCATTTTCCCCACTGTTTACAGCATCAAAGCATCACAGAATGTTTGAGGTGGGAAGGGACTTTTGGAGATTGTCTTGTCCAACCCCTTGCCTAGAAAGGGCCACTTACAGCCGGTTGCCCAGGACTTCTGCTTTTGAAATAAAAACACATAGACTAACCACAGAAAGGGGGAAAGCAAAGCAGAATTTTTATTTTCTTTTCTCATTATTGAAACACCAGCATAACACAATTCAGAGGCAAAAGCTTTTTTTCTGTCTATTGAAGCAAATTGTCCAATGCTTCACATAGATCTCAATAGGAGATTGTACACTATTCTTTTGGACAAAATTGTTGGATATTTTCATGCATATTTGTCTTTTTTCATCTTGTAATCTCAATTTGAAAATGTTTCACAGTGCTTGAACTGGTCTATAAATGGATGATCTCCTTTCTGCCATACCAACCATCCTCAGGCTGATCAGTGTCTTAGGTTTTTCTAAAGATATTAGACCACAGGAAGGAAGTGCTTCATGTCTTGTTGAATAAAATATTCTGGGTTCAAACAAATTGCTCTAAAAATCAATAGAAAAATTCAGCTGTGAATGTGAAAGAGAGAGGCTGACAGAATGCTCTATATGAAGAGATTGCCATATAATGGATGGTTTAAAACCACAAAACACAGCATTGTGTGTACTGAATCAAGGAACATAATCATGTTGGGTTTTCTTGCTTATTTTTAAAAACAGGATTCAGCTGACAACCAATATAGAACTAATAAAAGTACATTTCTAATCTAAAAACGTAGCTGTCATTCCATGTAATAAAATAAGTCCATGTCCTTACTCTAAGAGAAATGCAAAACCTAAGAAACCCCTTAAACTCATTTAAAAATCAATAGGACTCTTACCAAGTAAATCCAAAGGCTTCATAACACTCCTAAGATGTCATTTGACATAATTGTTTATGGTTATTAGGCTTTTCCATTTTTTTAAACACATTTCATATTTTATTAAATGTGAATCCCTTTCTTCCTCTTTTAGTTTACTGCCTAGTAGAAATGTAAGGTTCTGGCAACTGGCTAATTAAGGATGCAAAAAGTACACCCTAAGTTCATAAAAATTGTCCTATACAATTCCAAGGTAATGGAATTACCTAAGAGTATGAGCTACTACTTTACTAGAAAGAGCATTTACCAAAGCTCACATAAAGAGATTTTGCAACAGAATGAAACATAAAGCCAAAAAAGATGGTGGTGAAGACTTCAGTACTTTTATGAAGTTCAAAATTTCAAACTCGCCACAGAAGTGATATCTATTGAGGCAGAAAGCAATTTTGACCAGTCTCTAAATTGCAAACCCTGTGTACTTGCTTATAAACACTTCTAGCATTCAATGATGTAGATCCTGAGATATCTCCTTAAGGTCTTATCGCTAATGAGAACATGCAGTGGCCATCGTGGTCATGCCTCATTTATTTTGTGGATGTCTTCCTCCATAATGACGGTTACTGATTACATTTTGGCATAAACACACTTGGTATGTACCACTTGCTGTTTCTCAACACTATTGCAATGGTGTCCTTAAAATTATGAGTGACAATAAAAGAGATCTAGGAATTTTAAAACTGAAAACATTCTATTTCAGAAAAGAAAAAACGTGAAGCTTGCTGTTATATGATGTGACACAGCACATTTCCCAGAACAGCAAAATCAGCTGTTTTGTGCCTACTTGTTCTATAACCTTTTTTTTTTTTTAAGTAACTATAAGTTGAAACTTAGCCATATGGATGTCTGCATCATCCTGCAGAAGAAACATCTGACTGTCTATAAACATTCGTATGACTGTGTTCAACACTACCTTTTTTCTGTTACTCTACTGTTGCTTGCCTAAGGTAGACTGCACATCTGTATAGAAGTTTATCCTATGGATAAATCAGGTGACTTTCAATTACTGTACAAATAAAGTTCTGTAACTCGCTGTGGAAGAGAATAAGGAAGGTCAGAGAAAGTGCTGAGAGGGTTAGAAAGCAGAGTAGGACAGGTTATTAAGATTAACAGCTGCAGACTTGATGTTGCTAATGGCAAGACGGATTACACAAAACAGGTGAATCCTTTCACGAAGTCTTATGTCTTCTATATTCCCTATTACAAGGAGCTTACTCATAGCCCTGTAGCAAAGCCCTGTGCCCTTCTCACCCAGCAGGATTTTTATGTTCTCAGTCAGGCTGGCTGGCTGGTTGAATGGATGCATCCTGCTAGCTAAGATCACCTCAGACTTACCCTAATGTACACAGTGTTATCGCTGACTGCCTGCATTCGTAAGCATTGATGGCAGATACAGTCTTCCTTTCAGAGTACGGGGCAGACAATCCACAGGCTGGAAAAGGACCCTGAGGATTTTTATTAAAACACAGCTATTTGCTGGGAAAAGTAAATAAATAAATAAATAAATAAATACATAAATAA
>VWZT01003310.1:475104-616303 GCA_013397055.1 Pachycephala philippinensis | reverse complement strand
GTATCTAAATGGAATTAGTGGGGACCGAAGCCCCTTGTGTAAGGAACAGACATGACCCATGGGCGCAGCTTCTTTCACAGTGAGTATCTATCTTCCCCTTCCCACCCCCCCCCCCCGACCGCGCTCCTCCGCCTCGCACGGGCTCCTGCCCTCCGCTGCCTCCACACCTGGCGTAACGGGACGCCCAGATTCCCGCGGCGTGGGGGCGAACTCTCCCCACGCACACACCGCATCCCGTCCCCCAGCACGCTGCGGTGCACCGGGGGGGAGCCGGTGTCTGCCNNNNGGGGAGGAGAGGGAAGGGGAGCTGCCCCCCGCCGGCCGAGGCTCGAACCGGCCGCCGAGGGTGAGGGGGCGCGGGGCAGCGCCGGGAGCCGCGGCGGGGGCGGGGGTGGCCACACCGGGCACGGATCCCGGAGAGCTGCGGGGCGGGGGCGGCGCCTTCGGCTCAAATCCACCAGGATTAGCAAAGAGGCGCCGAAATCTATCACCTACTCTTCCAAGACCCCATGGGCCTCAAGCTGCAAGGTGGGATCCCCTCTCCCGCCTCTGTTTTGCAGAGGGTCCGCTGTTCTGAAGGGGCTTGACTGGCCACAGTTCCTCCCAGCACTTCCCTGCGCGCCCACACCTGTACAATAGCGCTATGGCCAGGTATTGCTTGTCCAACAACTCTTCTCCAGGCTAAGCCACGTCCGTGCCAAATCACAGCCTCCTGAAAGCCTGGCCAAGATATAAATCACCTAATGTACAGCTTGTAATGAAAAAAAATGCACAGATCCAAAAAAGATGGAAAGATGCGTAATCAGAGTGGCACTAGAAAGCAAGATTATAATTACACCCGTGATTGGGAGGGAAAGGGGGAGGAGGAAGACAGTGAGAATGCTACAAGAAATTTTGTGGAAACTTCTTTAAAATAATTCCCAAACCAAGATAATCGCAATATTGTCCCTATGCTGCCAATGTTTCCCAAGTGACAGTTTTCAATGAGTGAAGATTCCATGGTTGGTCTCCTTGGGGTCTTTTTTTCCCCTCTCTCTGAAAAGCACTGTTCTTTTTCTGTGGCTTGAGAAAGAAAGAGGCGAGGGATCATAGAATAAAATGATCTCCCTTGTCTGCTTAAATAAAATGTATCATGTTGGCTTTTCCCAAGAAGACCACAATTTTAATTACTTTCTGGCAATATGCATATTTTGGTTCTGCTGTTAATAACACTAAATCAAAAGACTTTCTCTCTTTTTCTTTTAATATGGAAGAAATGTTCCATTTTGTTTATCCAAGTGTTAGATATTATGTGTCCAGAATAAAACCAAAACCCCAAAACACTTATTTTCTTAGTCTCTGCTTGTCTATTAGTCTTTATTATCAAGATTATTTTGACTGCTTGTTAATACTAAATACTGACATAATGACCTGTTATTATAACTCTCTGCTTTGGATAAACAGCTCTGTGGTTTGGAAATCTCTTTTCTAGCAGTTACAGCTGGAACCGAGAAGACTTGTGGGTTTTTTTTGTCATATTGGTAATAATATATCTGTGAGCTGGACCAACTCTCTTCTCTAAACTCCACTTTTTTCCATGTAGAAAATAAGGGGAAACCTAATAGATAAAGATGCTTGAAATGAACCTATAAGAATCAGATTTGAATTGTTATTAATTGGCTAAAAGAAACACTTCTCACATGGAGTTTGTTTGGCTGTCATGCATCCTATTCTGGCTTCCAGAAATTTGTGGGCAGAAGGAACACCGGCAGCTGATTCCATATTCTAACACCAATCCACTTTACACTATTGAGGATTTAGGTATTGGCTGTTGAAGATTTCAGGTACAGATGCATTATGATCACTGCATGAAACACGGCTAAAATAAATGAGCAACTCGGTGAAGGGGTGATTCCTGCCTTGCCTTGGGATTTGGACACAGTCGGCAGGCAGAGTCCCAGCTAGCATGTATTTCCAGAATTCATCCCTGACGAGAGTAAGGGCATGAATGGCTGGGTAGCATTCAGATCTGAGCAGAAGATGTAGTGTTCTCACTGAATGCCCATGACACAGAAGAGTTTTAACTATCAGTGCTGCCAACATCCGTCTCTAGGGGCTCTGAGCCTGACCAAGAAATAGTGAATAAACTGCCAAGCCTTCATTTTCCCAGAATTTCAATCTTACCCTGCTTGATAGGGCAGCCATCATCCATGCCTCAATCCCTCTGTCACATGGGAAAGGTCAAAGACATAGAAATAGGGATATCAATGCCATCAGAATACTGGAAATACAGAGATTGGCTTCCTTCGGTGTGAAAATTACACACAAATTGCCATAAAAAAGGTGAAAATGATGAAAGCACCATCTTGGAAAGGATCATAGTTACTAGCCCATGTTGGCTTTTGGTGTCTCTTGGGGATAATAAGAAGAAAGTATGCCATTCAATTACTTTTATTAAAGACCACTGGTCCATCAATTCCTTATCACAGTCATCAACAAAACGGTAGCTGACTGATCCAAAATGCTCTAAATAAGCATGCAACTCTATTTCCACCTTAAGTTCCCTGCAGCCTGGGCACTGTGGGCTTAATGCCAAACTAGCTGGGGCAAAGCCCCAAGAACTCCAAAAACTGATGGATCTGTTCTCTTCTGTTCTTGCTATTCCACTTTCTCTGATAGCCAAAGAAGATAAGAATGATGACAAGAAAAATCAGATCATGATTTCTTCATCAGGTAGCTAGGTAGTCACTTTGATCTTCCAAATTAGTCTCATTATGACTCTACTAAGGGTTTGCCTCTTAGCCTTTTCTAGTTAAACTGTTATATTTGGAAATTCCCAGAAACCCGGTAATTATCTCCAGGTCAAAGTCCATTTCAGAAAGGTTGCATTTGTTTCCAAATGGCATAGTTGTCCTATCATGGTTGGAGACAGTAGATACCTGTTTGTAAAACGGGCTGCAGATTCACTGCAGCAAAAGCAACACCCTCTCGACAAGTCAAACAAACTAGATTAATGAGATTTTTAAGCACACACTATAATTTACTTCACTAGAGATTTGCAAATGCTTTGATGGATGTGAAGAACCCAACCCCTCACTTCTTTCCTACTCCCAGTACTCATTTTCAAATTTTATTATGCCATGGAGAGAGACATTAATGCATACAGTGGCACTGAAATTTAGTCTCCCTCTGTTAAAAGCAGCCACTTTTCTACTACTGACACAAACTATTATTATATAAATAAATATTGGTAAAAATGTTTTTCTCTAATATTAAAGAAAAAGGAAAAAATAGGAGGAAAACATCAGTGCCTGTGGATTTTGTTTTAAACCCAAAAGATCCCATCCTTATTTGCTTACATTTGTAAAGATAAGTACTTACAAGAACAGGCCATGAAGAAACTTGTTTATATAATATATGCAATTAAAAGATACAAGTAAACATGAAACTTTTTCCTTTACAGTAATTCTATTTCATTTGTATTTTTGTGAGATATATGTGTACAACTGATTTGATTGCAGGAACTATCACTCTGTGGTATTTAATGCATATTTCTCTTTCAGTTGTAGCAAGTCTAATCATCCTACATTTGTCTGGAGCAACCAAAAAAGGAACAGGTATGTAAGCTTCATACATTTTTGTCAGACAATATATTGAAGAACAAAGTTAGATTTGAGTTTTTAGTTTAGTTTTTGAAATTTTTAGTAGCTCATTTACTTCCAATGTCTGCCCTTTATCCATTTGTTTGGAGTATTCATATGCCTGTACACACACAAAAAATCCAGGGGTACTCACCAGGCACAGCCTCACTCTAACTGTAAAATACTCCCACTTCCAAATTGGGAAGTCCAGTTTGGACACTCAGCTTCCTACATGTAAAATCTTTTTTCTTGTTGAAGTATAATTAAAAACCTGAAATTGGGTATCATGGGTGCATTTGTGCAGGGGGAGTATAGAAAGAGATTCTTAAAAGCCTTGGATGCTCAGTGAGAGGGAATGCTGCGAAGCCCAGTGTGTGTCTGAACCTGTGTCTGAATGCAGTCCCTGCAGGCCAGAATTAATTTTAAGAAATTAGACTCCGTGTTATACTCTGCCTGGATACAGACCAGGGTGAAGAAGAAATGCTTGCGAGTATAAGTCAGATCTCAGATGGTTAATATCATCCTTGGAATGTGCTTGTTTTTCTCCATGGATCATAAGAGGGAGCCTCAAGCACCTTTACTCTACACACCAGGGACTTAAATTATATGGGACAGTCCTTTGATATTAGATACCTCATTCAGATCAACACCAGTCTAGAATCTACTATCCTTCCTTTGAATAGCAGCCTAGATATATTTCCTTCTGAAGAATCTATCTCATTTAGCCTACTTGTTAAAGTATGATGCTCAGGAAGGGATCCTTCATTTTCTTCAGCTTGAACTGGCCCAAACCTTTGTCTCCAGTCTCTGACAGAGTGCAGAAAGAAATGCAGGAGATTCAGGGCTAGGAAGAGAGCAAAAAAGAAGGTGTGACTGTGCTCTCTGATGATTCACTTAGGAGAAGGAAAGTTCTGGGCTGTGACTCCTGGCCTCAGAGCTATTTATTAATTTTACAGCAAACAGCAAGATAAAAATAATCTATGAACCAGATTCCAGGAATTCCCCTGGCTACCTCTGTCCGGTGAATATAGAGTAAATATGCTGAAGATTTAAAACAACTTCTATATATGATCATAATTCCCTGGGTTATTTCCTTGATTTTGCTACTGACATATTCCTGTATTACGGTATGAAGCTTGCTGATAGAGCACATGCTTGAGCTTTTTGAGATGTATGAGTGGGAAATTCATGCCTTCCAATTCTCAAGCACGTGCTTTCCCTAGAAGGTTATTATTTTAAAAGCAATGCAGATTTGTTTTCCCCTAGACATCCAAGCCTCTCCTCTGCTTTGAAAAAAATGTTTTGAGTAAGAATTATGTGCTTGTGCCCCTAAAGAACAGCCTTTTTCCCTAGATCAATAATCATACTCAGTCTTAACAGAGAAAAGTTTGAGGCCAGTGACAGAAAGGGGCTGTTGTATTTATCCTGTAAGAGAGTTCTAAGTGTCATGTGGACATAATAATTTGTGAGCTAATTATACAATGCTTAATATCATCATTTCACAGAAAAGCAAACTACTTCCGAAGGACAGAGACCAGTGCAGTGTGGATCTTGGACAAAATATGCAGAAGGAGGCATCTTCACTTCTCCAAATTACCCCAACAAGTATCCTCCGGACAGAGAGTGTGTCTACATTATAGAAGGTGACCAAAAGAAGACTCTATATTTTACCATCAACTGTATTAAAAAGAATATTTTATTTTACGATATGTGAAGAGTAGGTAAAGTCATGGCAATAAATCTTTCCAAGACACAAGATTTAGAGAACCTCTTGATTTCTATCCTGATGTAACTCATAAATTAGTTGAGGTGGTAAGTATACATGACTCAGTAATAAACAGTACAATTTATTTCAGGATATTTAGAGAATTAACAGAACCTAAAATGCTGTAACGTGACAGAAGAAAGGATATTTTAAAATTAGTAGTAAAAGTGAACATAGGAAACAAAAATGCTTTTGACTTTCATGCTGACATTTTAAACTTACCCTAACTGAATCAGAGATGACAAGCTTAGCTAGTGAAAGTACAGTAAAAGAAAGTAGAGAAAATACCCATAAAGTGAGTGTAAAGATTATTTTTCATCCAGTTGTTCATAAGAAATGAAAATGAAAAAAGCCCAACCTACAAAATAAAACTAGAAAAGAACAAACATTAACACGAAGCAGCTCTAAGTCTTAGTTTTTAAGGAGTAGACAATTGCAGGCACAGAAGTGATGTAGGAAAGGCTAAAGGTGTATTACAAATAAGTTATGTGGTTTCTTTTCATTGGTCTTAGTACAATGGGTGTTGGAGGGATTGTTGTAATAATGAATCTGTGGGAAGTAATAGAGATTAGATCCTGCCAGAGCTCAGAAAAGATGCATCAGGTTCTGTATAGTAAGTCCCTGGGACCAGGAAGTTTCTTTCATGAGTTATGAACACATGTCGAATAAAATAGTGATGCTGTTCTATCCATGCTTCATTTAGAGAATTATTAATTAATTAATGATGGAGCCAGGAATTATAGAAATAGTTATTTTGTTAAAGATGCAGGTAGTACCAAGATATATTTCCAAAGATATGTAGCTGATTTAAATTGAATTAGCTGTCCTAGACCCACACACACTATGCACTTTTAGAAAGACAAAAATCACAGCAAAATGACTGAATTCCAGGTAGGTGCTAGATAACTCCACTGAAGTCAGAAGATGTGATTATAAATAATATAGCCAAATAAGCTCTTAAAAGAAAATTTATGCTAGTCTGTCTTCATATATAAGTCTGAAATTTAAGCAGATGCATGGTAAATATTTAAATTCCTTCATAGCTTAGTAATTGGTTTAAAATATTGAAAAAAAAAAAAGATGAATGTATAGTTTCAAAATGCACAACTTAACATTATTTTTTCCTGGTTACACTTATGCTGCTAGATCCAGGTCTTTTTGCATATATTGATCAAATTATCTAACACTCCTGTGAGACTGGGAAGAAACAAGCCTGTTTTATCTTCAAAGATCTGAAACACAGATTATCACTAAAGAGGAAGGGTGTAGAAAAAAACCCACCATCTTTGTAAAATTTAGTCCCATATCTCAGGTCATGAGATGTTCCTCCTCACAGTAAAAAGGTGCCTGAAAGTCCAGTATTATAAAACTTTTGTCTTTATTATAGTAATTAAGTACTTACAAAAATGTAGTTAATATGCTGAAAAAGAAGGAAATATTTAGTCAACCAGCTTATATGACGGAGGTGAAATTCCACATTGACAAGTTTAGAGCAATGTATATGGAAAAGAGTAAACTCAACAGGCATCTGGTTATAATTTATTGGAAAATTCAATCTTGTAAAAACCAGTTGAACACAATTCTTTTTTTATGGCACTGATATTTTCATCTTCGCATTCAGCCTAATCACCATTTTGAATTGCAGCTGGACATTTTAAAACCCACAACGGAAGTAGTTCTATCAGCACATAATTTGATGACAACCATGGACATCACACAACATTCTCAGATCTGATCTCCCCATGTCTATTTCTGTCTCCTAAAAAAATAAGGAATAGTCATGTCTGTCTGGAAAATATCACAAAAACAAGCAGAGCTATAGTAAGATGTCTGAACAATAATATTTTAAAATGTGGCAGATTTCAAAAAAAAAGCAAAAGAAGTACTGAAGGTCAACAAAAACTTTTTTGTAAGGAGAATAAATTATTTGTCCATATTTATTCTTTTTGCAACATATAAAAATGACAGAAAATGATAAAGAAGTCTAGCAAGTATAAACTCTCCCCCAAATCTTTTATGTTCTGTGGAACTCATTGTCGTAAGAGACTGAGGTTAAAGGATTGTAAAAAACCCCATATTAATCATTTTACTGATACGTAAATGTAATCTCAATGTCTTTGAGATCAGATAACAATCTTTGGAAATTGTGGATAATCCTGAATAATGGAGGACATAAGTATTTTAGAGTAAGACAGAAACATCTCCATACGCATTTTATTTCTGTATTTATTATTGAAATTTCAATATGCTTCAATAGCTTCTGAATCCTCTTGAATGCCAAGTACCAAACTGGAGGGACAGTTTATATGATCTATAATATCATTCCCCCATCGCTATCTCCCCGTTGTACGGCTCAGGGAGTTCAGCACAGTAGGACTGTATATCCCATACTGAAAGCTCTATGGTGTGAATATAAATACATATATGAATCACTAGGTTTTTCCTGGCTGCTTGCATTCATTCTGTCATTTATTTGCTATCAAACAGTCTTAGGGCAAATTCAAACACAATTCCTAGTGACTTTAGTGGTCTTCACTGAGGACTCCACCTTATAGTGTGTTGTAAACCATTGAATTTCATCTCAATTTTTTTTCTCCACATTGTAGCTCAACTGATATGTATGCAAGCCTTTTATCATGTCAAAATTACGCTGGGGAAGTAAAGGAGCTGGCAAAAGTTTCCATGACCATAGACTGTGAATTTCTAAAAGAGAAGAGGGTTTCTGACTGAAGAGGCTTCTATCCTAGCAGTCAAAGACATAAGCAAACCAAACAGCTGGAAATTTCCTAGATTATTTTTGTTTTTCTCTCTCTCTCTTTTTTTTTTTTTTTTTTTTCCTAATTCTGTTTTAGTAGTCATGATAACAAACCCTTGGGATAACTAGGAATTTTAAAGTCCAGGTTGAATGCCTTTCCGAAAGAAATCCTATTGGTCATCTAGAAATCATGGACTCTGTACAAAAATTATTATGCTATAGAGGAGTGTCACAAGTGAGGCTTGGAGGAGGAGGATACAACTCCCCAAGGAGCTTCTGATGAATCCCATTTGCCATCCCAAAACGCAATGAGAATTTGTTATTTTTGTTTGTTTTGTTTTTTTTTTTCTTTTAGTCTTATTTGGCATATAGAAAACATAGAAAATAGCTGAGTGTTTGGCCAAATTTCACCCTTATTTTGCATATTCATGATTCTAACCTGACAAAATTCACAGCTGTCCAGAACAATCACAGCAGTGACAGCATTAGCCTTTGCCAGACTGCAGAACATTTGGCATGTGTGCTACAAAGAGAAATTTGCATAGGAGATTTTGTAGGAGCAAAGGCTTTTATTCATATAAAAATATTTGGGGAGCGGGATAGTCATACTTTACACACTATAACTTGAGAACTGGTTTGGCAATTCTGTAAGTAAAATACCTGTAAAATTTAAGCCTTTTAATAATTAACTGCAGCTTTTAATAATTAAGTTCAGCTTATTTACAAACATAATTATGGACTAGAATTGCTTTACAGAGATATGAAATAAATGTTCCACTTTACATGTTTGTGAACATGTAGAGTTAGCGCTCTTGAAGGTCTCATGTTCTCACAAAAGACCATTAAGCTGTTTCATTCTAGATATTTCACAGGTGTTACAAAATGGTCATGTTACCACTGAATGAAAAACATCTCCTTTTGTATTTCACAGTGATTTTTGTGTTCAAAAAGTTCTCATCAAAACAATGAAAGAATCCTCTTTCAAAATGAAGATCAATGTGGTTTTCTTGCTAATAATAGCAGGACAACCAGAAGGAATGAGGATTATTGAAATTATTAGTAGGGTAGCAGCTCACAGAGATGGGAGTAGGTGTTGAGTTCAGTTTCTCATTTCCATGCAGTGTGGCAAATTGAAACAGATTTTTTCACTTAACTTCAGCTGTCACTTAGACAGCAGCTGATCAGAATTAAAACCTTAATTGTGTACTTTTGCTGCAACTGTTCTACTGCAAGCTGGAACCCAATGGCTTTTTTTTCATTGGATGTAAAATCTCAAGACAGCACTTGTTTAAGATAATTAGATGAAAAATATGACAAGACATGCAAGCATTAAGTTGGTCTTTCCATGGTATTAAACATTTTTGAAGAAAGATAATTGGAAGTTAAATATGGAAGTCTTGAGATTTGAAATCAAATCATTTTATGGGACAATATATTATTCAATATATTTCATTTGAAGTTGACGACAGCTTTTCCTGACATCGTAGCCACAAAAGAAGTCCTGAAGATGTGAGTAGGCTTTACCTTTGAATAAGGATAAGAAATGATCACTTCATCCCTCCTTTTCTGATTAGATGGGCAGATGCCAATCCAGTCTGGAAGATTTGCATATTCTGGATTTTTTTTTGTTTTATTTTTCTGTAGGTACACACACATTATTATTAGTGACTGACTCTTCTGGACTTGTTCCCAGTTTATTTCTGTAAGTTTTACAGAAAGTTACACAAGGCATTGCAAAAGCTGTGGCACAAGATGTGTATTTAAAAAATAGGTGCTTGTTCTACCTTGAGTTTAGCAAAGAAACCCCTTATTAAAGCCAGAATAGAAGTGTGAAATAATACTATTTTTGCTAAGAGGAACCTTAAGCTGAAAATAGGAATTATGTGTTTTCATCCCTGATGGTCATTTCTAAGATTGATTGATTTCTAGGGTTGATTAATTTTGTGTCTTATGTAGATTATTGCAAACAAAACATTTAACCATTAACTGAATATGGAGGACAAGATGAAGAACAGAGGTGCATTTAAAAGCACCTGATGAAAAGGTCATGGATGTGCGTTGCACCCAGGAGTTACACACAGTTACAAAAACATGAAGTGTTCCTACTGGCATGGCCAAAATGATGCCAGAAGGTGACTTTACATTTAAGGAGTGTGAAAGGGCAAGGGTCCAGCCCTCAAACTCAATCCCCAGCCTTGTTTTATCCCCAGTGGAGAGGTAGTGCTATTGAATATTCATTGCTCCATTCTTAGAGTGAAGTAGACTCTACTCACGGGACTTTTGGGGAAAAGTGGAAACTCTTAAGCCCTCCTAGAGCTGATGTGATTCTCTCTGATCCTTTAGCAAGATCTGAGCTTCACTAGGAAAAGCCTCATCTCGACTTTGTTGAAAAATAAATAAAAGCAGAATAGTGTAAACTATAGCAATATTCTGATCATAAAACTGGTTGGCAATGTGAGATTCAGAGAGCTACATGGAGTTTGTGGAAATTTTGCTTTTTCTCAGGTCATGCATTCACCCAGTCAATAGATGTCATTTGTAACTGTAGGCCTGATTCTTATTTGCCCACAATCTTTCCTTTTATATTATACCGAGACTAGAGCTGGCTCTAGGGCTCCTTTTCAACATCAAAAATAATGTCAAATGACTGAACTACAACTCTGAGGGGGCCCTGTGGCCATTTTTAACATGTTACGTGAGTCTTGAATCAAAGACCTGTTAAGGGTTGAACTATGGGCCAGCACTTGTAACCCTCTTCTTGGTATGAAATAAGGCAGCAGAAAAGAAAGTTTGTAAAGGACAAATATGTTATGATAATGGTACAAGCCATTTTTGAAGCAGATATCACTTTGTATCTGGGGGAAGCACAGAAGCCATACACTGTGCTGTGCTGCTGTATGACACTAAGAGTGGTCGGAGAATTGATCTTCATATCTAGTTTGTGACATAAAAACATTACAATAAAGCTCTAGGCAGGTTAATAGCATAACACTCGAGTTGTGCATGTGTAAGATTTTCAAGCCATGATGAACATTCTTAATATTACTTGAAGTGTTCTCAGGATAGAATTTCTGACACCTGACTGCAGTCCTTAGGTGAATGATGAACAGTTCTCAGCAAATATCCTTAAATGGAATAAGAGCATGCAGAATATGATACCAGACTGAAAGTTGCTGATTGCTCTCTTCTGCCCTAGTATTTCTTAGTTGAGTTCAAATCAATAATTTTTATAAAAGTGTAAAGTCAAGGATAGAAACATCTGAATAAAATTAATCAATGATGTCTTCCAGGTATTTAATCTTTTACTATAATCTAAAAATATTTACTTTAGTCTTCAAAACTCACCAAGGATAACATCACTATGATCTCCTTTATGAGCCTTATTATCTGACCTTACTTTTGTAAATTTTTTTGTACTTTCAAAGTGGTTTATTTTCTATGGACTGTGAATTTGGTGCAATTATAAGTGAAACATAAACCTTTGCTTTTGCTATTGAATTTGTATGGGCACAAAGATCACAAATTTCCTGTAAATTGGTAAAAATAATGACAAGTCAACAGTAAGTACTTCCCTGAATGTGAATTTCTTCCAATTGAGAACAGTAAAAAAGGTTTCTTTCTCATGTTCAATTAAATGTTTCAATAAATATAGGTCATCCAATTATATTAACATTGTAAGTAAAGTTGTTAAAATAATCTTTCTTTTCAAAAAACATGTTTTATCAACTTGCTTCTTAAATGCCTCTCATAAAATGAGACTGTATTTATTTACATGAAATAGTTGTAAAAGGGATTTGACTATGTGCTCTTATGTAAAGATTTCAAAATTTACCTAATGTCTTCTTACTCAGTTAATTTCAAATAGTCTCTCTTTTTATGTGAGTAATGAGTTCATACCAAAAGCTTCATTTGAAAACATTTCAAAATCCAAATAAGATATAGCTTCTGGTCACATTGACAGTTTTCTTATTACTCTTGAGGAAAGAAATATAGAGATACTGACTCCTGGAGTGGCAACAGTTTCCATCCTAAGCTTCTGCACTCAGCATGGAGTTTGATCTCGCATATTTTCATGAGAAAAGAATGGTAACTCTGGCAAAGCTCATAGCAATACAAACCTCTTTTGATATGTGTGAAGTGTAGGACATGATCCCATGAGAGGCACAGCGGGCAATGACACAACAAATCCTTGTCTTAGCAGAGGGCTTTGTCAGCAAAAGGCTCTGACGCACCATGCTCTAGATGCGGAAGGCACACAGTTTTTGCCATGGACAGGATTAAGTGTGGAAAACAGTGCACCTCTAGGAGGCTGCCTCCAATAAAATGTATAGATCAAACCATGATATTTTTCCTCCTTTTAAGTACTCCATCTACCAGTCACTTTTTTGCTTTATACAGGAGATGCCAGAAAATATTTGTTTCAGAGATCATTCCGTCTCTAGACTTCATACCTATCACTAAAGATGGATTATTTTAATGTCTAATTAAGTGACCACTATGAAGTTCCTTCAAGGTTTTCAGTATATCATTTGCTCTTCAATTATCATCCTTATCAAGTTCCTTCTTAAGCAAGAATTAACTGCTTTTGTTCTTATGTTTCCAATGAGATCATAAGTAATTCTGAGTATAAGCAATTACACTCCAGTTTGTCATTGCAATACATACAGGAACATAATCTGTCCATACTGTAGCACAGTTCTGATCAGCTCTTCCTTCATCATCTTTGTCAGCACTAGGTATAAAAATGTATTCTGATTAACACCCCTACCCCAAATAAAAGAGAAAAATTTTTTTCTAAATATGTAAGTTTCTTAGAAAGATTTGTTTGAAGAAATATATATGACTATATTTTTCTTTTCATCATAGAGATCTCTCTTAGCTTTACTAAGCGCTGCTGTCAAGAATACTTTTTTAAAGCAAAACGGTAGACAAGTAACCTGACAGTGTGAAATCTATAAAATATACAGATGTACTAATATTCAAGCAAGTTTTTTAACAAAATGTTAAGATGCATACAAAACTGATATCTTTGGTTTTCTTCAGTTTTGCTTTAGTTTTGAAGGGTCTTGGGTTAGAAAAATATTAAGATAATTTTCTTTTTGTCTCTAGCTGCTCCTAGACAATGCATTGAACTACACTTTGATGAAAAGTATTCCATAGAGCCTTCTTGGGAGTGTAAATTTGACCATATTGAAGTACGAGATGGACCTTTTGGCTTTTCCCCAATCATTGGGCGTTTCTGTGGACAGCAAAATCCACCTATGATAAAATCCAGTGGCAGATTCTTGTGGATTAAATTTTTTGCTGATGGTGAACTGGAATCTATTGGGTTTTCTGCTCGGTATAATTTTACACCTGGTAAGTACAAACCATCACACTTTTTAATAGAAAAGCTTACCATGGTAACTTTTCTAATGATGTATAATCTTGCTGTTGAATAATATCTTTAGCTGGGACTTTGTTTATTATCGAGAAAGGTATTAATAGATAGGAAACTGATAGAAGTGTTATGTATTTTCGCATAGCAAGTAAGGCTTATTCAAGGAAAAAATTTCAGATTCTGAAGTTTTTAAAAGTTTTTTTTCAAGTGAATGCTATTACAGAAAACCATTCAAAATGTTTCATGGGAAGTTATGTGTTTTATGCTTGACCGTTACACTGTACAGCTTTTTCTTTCAAAAAGATCATTGATAAAGTATTCTAATAAAAAATGTAATTATCTCAGAAAATTCCATCATCATTTTTCCACTTCACTAACCATTTTCCCAGCTGAGGAGTAGAATAGTTCTTCTTTCTCAATAAAGCAAACTATTACAAGTATTACCAGAGGAGGTGTGAGGTTCAAACAGTAACATGCATTAAATATTTTTCTAAAAAGGCTGTAAATCTTAATTGCAATTGTACAAGTATTCCTTGTCACTGCTTAAATTTAATTCATTAAAGTAAAACAAAATTCATAGTCATACTTTCGTTTAATTCCCCTGCTCCCCCAGTTATTAACAAAAGATTGCTGATTTTAAATTTCTTCTTTGGCTGCAGCTACACTGTACTGCACTGCACTGCACTGCTGGATGTGACGTAGTTCTGTGACTTCTTATGTTTTGAGTGATGAGTCATACTCCAATATAGCTCACTCTAAAGCACTGTAATTATTATGTAATTTTGTCAATTATGTCACTATTGTTTTAGCTAAATTGTTGCATTAGCTTGAACAATATTCTCTAGAATATCACCTAAAATTAGCAGAACCAAAATTCTTCCTTAATTATTCCAGTAGCATCATAGAAGATGGCAGGTCTACATGCTCTATGTTGTTCTTCTTTTGTGGTTTTCTTTCATTATTGCAAGGAAAATAGCTATAAAATTAATCAGCATAGTTAAATTTTCTTTCAAGTCAAGGATACTGTTTTGCAGTGGGTAAACATATTTAGAAGGTTCAAACAGCAACAGAAGACAGAATTTCTGTAGCAAATTATCTGATAGCCACGTATATTTATCTATTGCAAATTCGAAGACAATGGACAAAATTTTGTTATAATCATGCATATCCACTCCGAAAAATTAGTTACATATTTATCTCTCATTTACCATGGGACTGTGGGCTTTTGCCATTTCCTGATCCTGCTTCATAAGATCTTTGCTTTAGATTTCTTGACCTATTTTTTTGCAAAGAGTTGTGCATTATGGTTGAAAAGATATCCATAGCACAATCTTCAGCTTACTCTGTCTAAAAAACTCTCAAGCAAGACAATTTCATGGATCATGTTTTATCCTCATTCCTTTTCTACTGATGTAAGGAGAATTTCCACACGGAGATCAATGCTGGTAAATTGGTACAACAGCATAAATTATTCTAGACTTCAGATGGAATAGTTATATCTTTTTTCTTTCTTGTTTCTTTCTTTTTCTCGCCTCCATACAATTCAATAGAAAGCTCCTCAAGTAGTAGGGAGTTTCTAGGAATATTGGCCAAAATGAGAATATGATTAATCTGACAAGTGCAAAACAGCACTGCTGCCTCCTTGAAGCACTTCACATTCCACGTTATTATTTGGACAGTCTGTTATTATGCAGACACGGATAAGGCATGACATTTTGAGACCTATTGTCCATATGTGTGCACTGGGAGGGGTCACTGTCAACTCATAAAACAGAATGATGGCTTTTGAGATTGTATAAGAGAGTAGCACAGAGGGGACTGCACTTCAGACTATAACAGAGTAGCATGGAGAGAATTCCAATACAGAAATTATCACCTAAACCACCTAGAGATTCAGCTTAGGTAGTGACAACTTATGAAATTAAATTATGAGCAAAGGAGAGATCAGAAGAAAGTTTTCAGCTAACCTCTCTTTAAAGAACATGAAAAAAATGATCCAAAGCAAAGACTCCTTTGGAAATTATTGCTGTCTGGAGCAGCTGAATGCTCAGGGGAGATTCAGTTTTTGTTGCCACTCATCTCCTTTGTCGAAAGCAGGACACTCTGCCTAACTTCAGCCTGCAGAGGAGGCTTTCTTCATCCCATTAACAAGTGCACCACAGCTATTTCTCTAGTATCAGCAATCTCTGAGGGTCCCCACCTACCCCTGGCGTGTCTCTCATCTGCCTCTTTTGAATTTGAGATCATAATGGAGGATAAAGAAATGTGATGTTAAATGTGTGGGTGTGTGCCCAATTTAAAAAGAAAAAAAAAAAAGTAAATTTGACTAAATTGAAGCTTCAACCATTTATTGTTATTTGAATGGTACCTGGAGGAACAGAGAAAGAAATTATTTACTATGTCCCCAGGATGTATAAAAACAGCTAACTGGATGAAGTTGTAAAAAAGATCAGTTAGGGTATCATGAAAAATGCTGCAATGAAGATCTATTGGTTTGTGCAAATGGAAAGAGCCCTGCACCTAAGGCATTTTAAAACTAGTTTGGACTAAGCCCTATAAAGAGAAATTAAATAGAAAAATCCTAAGGGGTAGACTAATAATTTGCAATTACTAGAACTTTTCTGTTCAATAATTTCTTTGGCTCCTTGGTGTTGAAATTGTTGGAAGTTCATCCACCAATGCAAAAGTCCAGTAGGGACTGGAGTTTCAGAAACAAATGTAACTCTTTTGCCATAAATTCTTTTCCATTTAAATAAACCTTTTGTCTGAGATCTTTTCAGCTCCCTAAAAGGTGAGATCTTGCAGAAGAAAACAGTTAACAACAAAATCAGAGCTACACACATAATCAACACAAACACACCCAGAAACTAGTAAAACTACTAAAAGTTTTGGAAAAAAGGTTCCTTGTTAAGAGAATAATGTAGGCTTTCATTCTGTCATTTATAAATTACAGTGTTAAGCGACATGTGGATGAATGAAGTTGTACGTATAGTATAAGAGACTGTTTTCAATGTCAAAACTTTGAGCTAAGGGAAAAAGTATTAATCTTTTGCATTATTACAGATAATATCAGTAATAACCAGATGCAATTTCATGTAAATTTTCAACCATTTTGTATACATGAGAGTTTATAAGCAAATGAAAACTTCTTTAATTTTTATATATTATTTCAATTTTATTTTTTATTTTTAAATTCTAAGTAACTGTGTTCATTTCAAAAGAGAACTATCCTAACCTATGAAACCTTCAAAAATGTATACAAACATTTTTGTTGGGTTGTTTCTTTTTAAGCAAATTTGATGTGTGAGAGAAATACATGTCAGGCTACTATATTTTCAGGTTGCTCTGGTTCATTTTGAATAGAGTCGTGATTGGCTAGGGAAAGGCCAATGAGACAAGTCAAAGGATAATTCATTCTTGCTCTTGTTTTGTCATCCTTTGGGCCACTGAAAGGCCTGCATATGAAATTTAATTTCACAGCTCTGGGTCCTTTGACTCAATCTATTATACTCATTTTTCCTAAAACATTTTGTCTCAAGACTGTCTTCCAAAGTGGTGTTGAATCACTGTTTTGTGTAGAAAAATTCAAGTACTACTTCAAATTATTGACAACTCTTCTTTAAAAAGAATCAGTTTTTTAGTACAGACAAGGATTCAGGCAGAGAGAGGTTATGTTTATTTGAGCTTTCTTGCTCAGCTAGAATAATCAGATTTCTGTTTATCCTGGTCCCTGATTTTGCAGGACAGTGGCTTAAGATAGCACATCATTACTTTCAGTTCCTTCACTTAGTAGAAGCCATCTGTGTTTTTATTTAGCCTCATTAATATAAACGTCAGTCAGTAATGTTTTCTATTCAGCTGCCTGATCATGGAAAAAGAAAAAAAAGATTTATACTCCTGTGTCCCAAAATGTGGAATATGAAACACTTTCTAACCAGAGTAACAGGACTTTTACGTTCCCATTGCAGTGAATGTCAGAGTAATAGAATAATTATGTCATCTATCTTGAGGGGAAAAAAATAAAAAACAACCCAAACGCTTCCTCGTTGGGGAATTTGCATTTTTTAGAACTCATGAAAAATTTAATGTGAATTTATTACATTCAATCACAGTTCTAAAAATCTTAGATAAAATATTATCAAATCATTTTGCCATCTAATGTCCATGTTCTCCCTTGAGTGTATTTAAGCAAGGGATATTTCCCAGGCATCTGGGACAGCTGAACATCCATGTGAGCTTGCTCACTTGCTTTTACTTATTTGTTTACTCTTCTGAACCTGGTCTCATTATTTCTAATTACCCACATGAAATCCAGTTAAGTTTTTTGAGAACCAACAAACAATTCCAGAACCATTCAACTTTGAATAAGACAATGTTTTTTCCTTTAGGATCAGAGTTGAAAGTATGAGAAATTACTCATTATAACTCTTCACTTAAACTTTTGAGACAGAACCACATGATGTCAAAAAAAAAAAAAAACCCAAAAAAAAACCAGAAAGAGTGAATCTGTTTTATTTATTGTGATATTTAGCCCCCAGCACTTCAAATTGTTATAAGCAGCTTTCTTGAGTTATGAACTTTTAGTGTGTTCATACAAGTGCACTTCATAAAAGTCAGGCACTTCGTTGCTGTTTACAAGGCATTAGGGCGTCTGGTCTTGGAAAAGGGAAGGAATTTCTCTCATGTATGATGACGCATTACATTAAAAATCATGATCACAGGTTTATATTGAATTTCAAGTGAAAAATAATTCCTTATGTGGAGCAAATGAGTATCTAAAAGTTCTCATGGGGTTCTCAGATCCCATATTACATCCTGCCATCACACAGCGATATGTTTCTTTCGACAATACCCAAAAGACAAATACAGAACTTCCTAGTTTAGAAATCCCTGCATGCTGGGAGTATCATATTACCAACAGAAGGAAGTTGAACACTTAAGTTCCTACTCTGTTGAACTTCGATGTAAAAACAAGAGCAAGAGAAATAAGATACAGCTTTAAGTATTTCTAGCACTGGAGTAAAGAAAACCGACAATTTAACTATGGACACTTACTGCTTCCCCTGCGATCTGTACTACCCCTGTTCTCTACAAAAATCCCTTCCCTGTTTTCATTCCATAAGAAGCTGGACAGAGACCTCTAGAGAAGGTTTACTAGGATATTCTACAGCAGTGCAGGTACAAATAATTCTGTTCCACCTTCACAGGAAACACCTTTCTTCATTTGTAGGTGACCTCACCAATAATGGTGATTATGGTGTTGCAATGATAAATATTATTTTCAGAGGAATCTCATTTCTCTGATAAAATGTCTGTGTTTTCAGAGCACCTGTGAGGGATCTTTAGAAAGCTTAGAAGTACATTCAAAATCAGTCTTAGAAAACCAGTATTTTTAGATTAAGCTGCATTTTTACAGTACCATTGTCATTCTATAAATAGTTTATATTATTACTTGTTACAGAACAATTAAATCTAAGTCTTAGAAGCAGCAGAGGATTTCCCTTAAATATGGTCTTTTTCTTATCCTCTTTTCCCTAAGGATAAACTTTTGGCTTTATGTAAATACATGCTGAGTTAGCTTAACCCTAGGTCTGATATAAAGTGATTACCCTTTGCTTTAAACACTTATAAAACAAGGAAATAACCAGTGGGCCCTGGACATTTGTTTTCCCTATTAAGTCTTGATTTCTCTTTAAAGTTTGTGAAGCACTTGGAAATGGCAGATCAGGGAGGATAATGTGGAATTTGTACTGAACAGAAAGCCTGCATAGTTGTCTTCCACAAGTGTTTAAAAATAATTTATTTATAATGAGAATCTTCACTACCTACACATGTAGAATAGCACCTCCAAAACCTGTTAAGTGTTACTTGGTAGTTCTCATTCAAACATTATAGCACTTCTTCAGGGGAAAAATTGGCAACTTCTTGTCTCATATGTAATGAATAAGGAGGTTTTGAATACTCTTCAGAGGTTTTCCAGGTCATCTGATTTTCTGATCTGGCAGATTTTCTAAGAGTTTATCCTGGGATGCACTCCTTGGTAGTTGTGTCATGGTGTCATCCTGACAACACTGTTGTTGTCTATAACAGTTTCTCTTAGTGACCTTGGAATTGTGGATATCTGGAGAGACTCTGATGACATTGAAGCAATTCTTTATTTTACTTATACTTAAGCTGTTCAATTTTCATCTTTATGCATTGTATCTACAGGTTTATAAGGTTACTGGTATAGGAAATAAATCTTAGCAATCACCCCAGTGCTTTTGTTTAATCAGTCTGACTGTGGCCCATCTGTTAGGCAGAAAAACTATTTTTTAGTGTAGCCACTCAGTTGCGACAGGTTTGATTCTTCAGCTGTCAGTATTTGTCAGGTAAAACCCACGTTTATATCATTTATTTTCTGTCATCTTTTTCCATAGGTTCAAGTAACTGTGATTGTAGACTTTTTTTGTTATTGTCTACTTTATTTAATGAAGCATTTCTCAATTCTAACAGTAATAAATAATGATCTTTATCAAGATATTTACCTTTCCTTAACAGATTTTTTACTCTTTGGATAGTGGTTCTATCTAATTCTCCTTAAAGAAATATACACAAACTCTTGTTAGAAATCACTCAGTTCCCTGTAACCAATAAACAGGGTTCTTGCCCAGTAATTAGTAGCTTTGCACACTTAAGCCTTTGGAAAACTGAGTCATGTTTCTGTTTCTAGAACTGAATATTTTTGCCGTGGACAATGTTTAGTAAATGATGAAACATGTCAGATAAGAAGTAAATCTTCTGTCACCCTTTGTTGTGTACACTCATCTATTGTCTAGAGTTTGTTCATTTTCTAAGGACAGTACTCATATTTTTGTAAAGAGGAGAATCCAGAGAATCTGTTTTGCTTACCAGTACTGAGGTGAACGTTATTGAATATTATTTGTATATTTGTAGTTCTAGTAGGTGTTTTTTGTTGTCTTAATATATCTTTTGCCATATTGATGGCTAAGACCTATCTCAATGTGTTTACTGTCTTGTTGAGTAATGCAGACTGTGTAGTACTTTCATTTCAGATATCACACTTGAGCTTCATTCATGGTCAGGTCTAAAAATAAGATCATGCTTCATTCAACTTTGACACAAATTATGTTTTAAATATTTTGTAAATAAAGTTAGCCTGCCCATTAGAGCATCTATGCCTTTGATCCATCTTCTCTTTTTCTTCTATTATGTGCTAAGATATCAAAGACCCTGCAATCTTTAATATTGCACTGCTGTCATGGGGTAGAGAAATACTATCGTGTAAAGTCCTTTTCATGTGAGAAACAGATTATACAATGATTTCTGTGAGAAGTAGGTGTCATCTCTGTGGCCAAAACTGGCCAATATATCTATTGCTAGACACAAAATTTGTGTAAAATCAAGATTGTGAATGAAGCTTATGAACACCCTGACTTAGTCCTATTTGCCTTTTCCTTTTTTTTCTCTTTCTCTCTCTCTCTGTAGAGTTATAGCCTATGTCAAGCTACTGACAACTTCCTTTTACTAAATATACTTTTACCTTATACATACACTGAGGAGACACAAACAAACCTCCTCTCAATAATATTGACTGATGTCAACTATACAACAAGGTGTGTTGTCCTAAAAATAATCATGACAAATCAAGGCAGTGAGAAGTTAGAATTTTGAAGTCCTATTTTAAAAGAACTCAATTTTTTAATATAATTGAGTTCATGTAAGAATCATCTGCTTATTGTTGGTGTTGTTTACTATTTGTGAATGCTGAGCAGATTAAACGTGGGGTTTTTTCCTTATAATATTAATTCACATTAGATAAAGTTATTCCTAATCTTGAACAAGTCACTTTTTGTTCAATTTATGTTCAATGTGTATATATTTTCAATTTGCACAGGGTTTTTTTATTGTGACAAATCCAAATGCTAAGTGTCCTTATTTTTTTCTCTGAAAACCTGTTCATTTCATAAGGCCCAGGCCAAATAAGAATAACAGCTACTATAATTTAACACTGTAATCCATCAAAAATCTCTGAAATTACTTTCTGATATGCCCAAGGATAATTCCAAAGAACAGTTGCTTAAGCTTACTATACTCAAATGCTGCGCTGACAAGCCACTAAATATAGTCTCAATTTAGCAAAGAATTTCAGGAAGCCTACATCTAACCATGTGCCTAAATCCAGGCAATCTCTAGGCTTGGGTACTTACTTAAAAGTAAGTATGTTTAAAATCTGTCCTCTACCTTTCTGTCTATTGAACTAAGTAAAAATGAAATATTTTTAGTTTTGGAGAGTGAAACTACTGTTTCTTCAACTCTTAATGAATTAAAACTAGTTTTCTACCTTCACGCAAATGATGTGGTAGATCTATACCAATTCAGCATTTGTCTATTTTATCAGTATCAAACTAATATAGCCTTACTCTCTCCCTGTTTTTCCTTTTTTAAAAGTATTTTGTTACAGTAAACTGCGTTTTTGTTGGAGTTAGAACATCATGATTAATGATTTTTCTGTCTTCCTGTGCTATTCTTCCTCTAGATATCCTTGTCCCTAAAAAAACTATCCTGGAATTGTCTGAAATGAAATTATTTTCTTCAATCATCTTCTGCTTAAAACATAATTAATTCAGATAAGCTTTTTTGGTTCAACTCAGTTGGTCAGTAAGATTTAAAAGTTATAAAATGAAGTGATACAAGTTCTGCAATCATTTGCAGTGAGTACTGGTTCCACTCTTTGGATTTAAATTTTGAAACATAAAATAAAGTTTCCATTACATTTTTACTACATTTCCACTGCTTGCACTTTTGTTCGTGCATCCATTGTCAAAGGAGCTTTTTCAAATAAAAAATGGAGCAGTACTTACAGATAGCTTTTTGAAAGAGAAAACTATATTACTGTATAACAATAATAATATTCTTGCTCTGAAAACTCTTCTTGATTATTTAAAATGCATATTGTTTACATGATCACAGCATAGTCTGCAATTCACTAGGGAGGTGAATGCCTGACATTGCCATTTCCTCAAATAGGTTTGTAGAGGAGGTTTTAACTTCAATAAGAAAAAATGTTTTGGCCTGGAATACACATTGTAAAATGTACTTCCAATTAATTTTTGGTTTTTAGTATATAGGGTGATGAGAATTACCAAACAATTGAGAATGCCATTGAAAGGAATAAGTTAATTGCAAAGCAAATGCTTTTGATCAACACTTCAAAAATATTGCTCCAGAGGTCATTACATCAGAGATGAAAAAAGTTTATTTGACTACTTGGATGTCAAAAGTCTGTCTAATATCCAGCAATTTCTGTTAAGAAAGTTTGTTTAAGATGATAAAAAATGAATTGCAAAATATTTTTTGAGAATTCAGAATTAGATAAACTAGTTTCTGTGACACATCCATTGTTAAAATTTTGTACTAGCATAACAGAAGCAGACAGTGTGAAATGTGTTATTCCAGTCACATATCAGTCCCCTAGATGACACTGAGAAGCCAGAAGATGTTGTGTAACAGGACTTACATACATCATTTGCCAGATGTTATCTGATAGTTGAAGCTCAAGAGACAATGTTATCAAATCTGCTGGTTGCAGTATGTGGGTTAACAAAAGATTGTATTATACTCCTCTTGTTTTCTTTTGATTTTTTTCCTTTCTTTT
The DNA here is from genome assembly GCA_013397055.1 of Pachycephala philippinensis. Lineage (NCBI taxonomy): Eukaryota > Metazoa > Chordata > Aves > Passeriformes > Pachycephala > Pachycephala philippinensis. The sequence goes on along the minus strand of VWZT01003310.1, from coordinate 593,125 downwards.
ATTTTCCTGTAGCTCGTTTCGCAAGTCTATGTGAAGATTAATATTAAAAGAGAATGCAGAAAATACTTCCTAAAAATATTTTATTCCTAGATGCTGATTTCATTATGGGGTTTAGATAGTTACTTATTAACTTCTACCAACTATGAATTCCATACTGAAATTCTACAAAATAATTTTATAATTTTTTTTTTAAATAAAATACATACTGGACTAGGATTTTAAAAATCAAATTTGGTAGTTTGAATCTCTGTAATTTTATGTGTATCCTCCACAAGAACCATTTGTAGGACTAATACAGTTCTTTGTATTCTAGAATATTGCATATCATTGATATTTCAAAATAAATATAGCTCAATGATTTACCAAGTATTTTGTTTAATTTACAAGTACAAGGTTTAATTTATATTTGACTTTTTTTTTTTCTTTTTATCTCTAGAACTTTAAATGACTCTTTTAAATCAAGCTAGCAAAAATCCTGCTGCTTGGCAGTCAAAAACTTGATCTGGTCAAATGAAATTTAATTATTGTCTAGTTGTTGGGTAAGCGGCTGACCCCTACTTAACAATCTGAGAGCTGTGACTGGCCATCATGTTTGACCTGCTGCTGCTGCAAGTCAAAACTCCCCTGAGACCTCATTTCTTCTAAATATTACCACATCAATGGTAGAACTAGACAATCTCTAATCAGTACCCACTTTGCTGTTCTTTTCCCTGTCACTTGAGCCAGTTATACAGCAATATTGGGTATTGTATAAAGTAGACATAAGGACTCATGAACACTGCCTTTCTAAAGTGTGATTCAATGAACCACAATGTCTTATTTGTGAATGTGATGCAAAAGATGAGTATTTATTCTCTGTATTAGGCTGAGCCAGTCTGTCTGTATAGGACTCAATCAATTCCTAAATTCAGCTCAGATTGTGGGCCTAAACTTGCTTCTTTTAAAATCAATATTAAAATTATGAGTGAATCCAGTGAAAATAATATCACTGCTTCAGACTGGTAGATTTTTGAACAGAGGAGGAAAAAAAGGTAAATCTGTTAAAATCCATGTAAACTATAATTTTTAAACCTAAAGTCTAAAGTTATGATAATAAAATTAAAAATTTACTAATCTATACTAAATATAATCACTGTTTAAGGATAGCTGAATGTGGGCTTTCTGGGGCAATGAAAAGTCAGAGGCAACAGAGCTTTATAGACATGAATGAAACTCTACTCAAATTCTAGGTTCCAAATCTCCACTTACCCATAGACTCATTTGTTTGTGATGTTCATGAAAAACCAGTTTGAGGTCATTATGTGAACACAGAGCACGTGGCATAAATGCTACTCAGAGATGACTGAGGATCCATTAGAAGAATGTTGTTTAAAGAAAAAGTTAAAAAGATTGAAGACAATATCCCCTGGTTTAGAATTTATTTTCATGTTGATTTTTTCATGTGAGCATGCAGCAAAACATATGTTGGTGTTGTTTATGAGAAACAATCTTTTTTATTTTATTAGCCCCAATGTTGGGGCTAGAGTTGGTATGAATTATGTTTGGTTTACATAGTAAAGCATACAGTAGGACTTTTCACATCAAAATAATAGAAGTCCCAGCTGACCTCATGTCTTGTTTCTAACAGTTTATGTCTACTCTAGGTCAGTATAAGGAATGGATTGAGGTTTGAACTTTCACTGGCAATTTTAATTGCATGAAATTGGAGAAAAAATATCAATTTGAACAAAAGGGAATGTCACTCTCATGAAGTCATAACCAACAGGAAGCAAATTAACTGTAAGGCAAAAAACCTGGCTGTAAAGCCTAGATTAACCAAAAATTATATAAATGTTTTCCTCTCATAGTCTCAGGGGAAATTAAATTTCATAATACTGGAAAAAGGGGAAGGATTATTGCTTACTTCCAATATATTTTTTATGTCCTTTAAATATTGGAATGTTACCTTGTATAATAAAATGTAAAATTCATAAGTTTGTGGGTAATTTAAGTAAGGAATTCATAGTTTAACACAGTTATCTTCTTTCTGAAACACTTCCTCAGAGAGCTGCTGCCCTATTCAGTTAAAAAGATGAAGAAGCAAAAGTGTTAGAGTATCTCCAAAGCCGCTCCCCAATATAGTCTGGAGCTAAAGTTCTTGAAAACACATCTTCTCATTCTGTACTTTTGGGGAAACTGCTGAGGTCAACAGCTCAGTGTTCCCTGAAAGGACAGTTTCTAGCCAGAAAACCTAAGAGTAGCAGAAGAAGAAGGAAAGATCTGGTGTCACTGAAATTTATACTGCTATGAATTCCAAAATGACAGGACGGAAGACTTACTTTCCCCACAGTTGTTTTTGGGACTTGGTGTTCATATGCCTGCCTCAGCAATTCACTGAGCTGTGTGGCTTTTATAATTCCCCTTCTTGTTCACTGAAAGTGTCTGTGGTGGGCATATATAATTATAATTGGAGGTGACAATTGGGTTTAAAAAATGAATTTTGCTTTTTCTTTGATATATGCTAGGGGACCTTTTCTAATTTTTCCTTTAGAAAGAGAACATTCAGGTTCCAGTGGGGATGAAAACCTAGATTTTTCTCCTTTGATCCTAAAGATTTCTACCCTTGATACAGAATACATTTAAAAAACGTCCTATGACATTGACATTTTGAATCATACAATGACTTTGTTATAGGAAAGTACTAGAACATAATTCATCCAATAACTTTCAAAAATCTAGCAGTTACACAGTAAACTAATGAATGGGATTTTTTGGTCTCTGGCTATTTCACTTGTTTCTACTCTAAGAATCTTATTTTCTGGAGCATTTTGTCTGTTTAATCTCCTTCTGATATATGGCCATTGATGATTAAGCAGTCAGTTGTTTTTACAAACACAATTCAGTTCCCTCTGGTGCTCTCTGACACAATACTTCACTTTAGCAAAAGACCGCCCGGTGCTTTGCTAGGCTGTAAGAGAAAAATGTTCGAAGATAGTGGGAAAATTCTCTTGCTAAAGTGGAAAGTGAGATAATCACATGTGGAAATTAGAGGAGATATATGAGTTTCTCATGTGAGATGCAGTTATCTTCAAAAAGATGCCATCACTGGCATGGCCAGCTACAGTAGGAAAATATTAGTAGGTATAAACACTGTGTTGTATTTCTTTTTTAATTGGAAATGTGTCACAATGTGTGGTGAGCTACAGGTTATGCAGTACTATTTGAAGCAGCACAAGTAGTACATTTTTTTGACTATAATAGCTCTAAAAGACGTAGCTATTCAAAAGAACACTACAGTGAATATATTCAATCTGTTGAATGTTCTGAGGTTAAACTAGGAGAAAACATTTCTCCTATGATAAAACAACAAAGGCTATTTTAAATCACAAAGTTATTCTCGTAAGATCCTTCTGTCCTGAGAAATCCACCCTATGGACTGATACAGCACGAATATCCTGAAAAGGATGTGCAGATTCTGCACTCAGCGGTAGCAAGAAATAACCACATGTAAATAGGTTAAATCTGCAGAAGTAATGCCTAGTACTCAGTTGTGGCTAAACCCTTGGGCTCATTTTTTCCCGTAGTCTTCTGACATGAATTTAAACTGTTATTTCCTTGGACTGGGCTAGGAGTCATCTATAAAAAAACAATGAGACAAATCCCGAGCCTTTAGTAGTATTCTGCTGAAATTGCATGACTAGGAGTACTTAGAATTCAACATTATTCAGGAAAAGCACCGTAGCGTTGCACATCTCTCTTCCTAGTCCGGTTCAGAGACCATTAGTCAATTACAGGAAGCCTCCAGGATATTATCTTGGGGAGACATAGACAAGGTGCTGCCCTTGACTGATGGTCAGTCCTGGCGGTCAAGTCAGCTGCACTGTCACAGCAGGGCTGCATCACTCAGATAAAGTGGACTCCCGAGCTCGTTCAGTCTTGTTTCAATATTTTTGGGCAGACGAAGGTATACGCAGCCCTTGAAATATTCATCATGGCATCATTTTTTCCCTGAATTTCCACGCACAGTGCATAAAGGGAATGTAATGCCTAATTGGAGCACTCAGCTGCTAGTGTAAATATTTAACATAATAAAAATGATCTGCCAAATAATACCACACATATCAAGGCTCCAGGACTTCCCCTCTCCATTCATCAGCCTGAGTGTGACATTGTTGCCCATTCCTGCTCTCCTCTGTTACTGGGTCAGTTCCAAGAAGAACTTTTCACTTCTGGGATTTAGGAGCACATATCAAATGGTTCAAACACCATTTGAGGATGAGACCCAGAATCTCATGAGACCTTTTGCTTTCTGACATGGTTCCCACCCATAGAAAATTTACATGGGAGAAAGGCACTAGTCTAAAGGGTTTACTGAATAGACAATAGAGGCAAGCAGGCTAAAATCTCAAAGCCTGTCACTGTGTGCATGAAAAGAGAAATTTAACTGCAACTTCTGTAATCATGTGCTCTGTTCCAGTGGAATTCATTCAGGTGCTTCTTGTCTGCTCAGTTTGACTAATCTTAGCAAGAAGTTATGCAAAGACATGGATTTTGTTTTTCCTTTTTTTTTTTTTCTGTTGATACAGCCTTTTTATTTTCAAAGAGATGTCAAAGAAACAAAGAAACGTACTTTAGACATACAGATGTCTGACTATTGCTAACACATGCAGTATATCTCATTTTATTGAAGTCACCATAGAAGTACAATTTGCAGATCACTATATATATTAATTACGCTATAAAGAGACTTTGTAAGTATGAGCTGAAAGTAGCAAAGTGACAAAAGAAAAAAATGAAAAAAAAGAAGAGTTTGTAGAAATCAAACCTTTGGGTGATAGTTTGTGTTATTTCAACAATATTTGTCTTCATATGACTTTCTGCTGATTTAATGGCAGGTAGATCTTCAAGATGAAATAGGAGTCACGCTCACTGCTGCATTTGCCCTTACCAGCTTTGAGCTCTTTCATGACTTCGCTAAGGAGTGAAAAATTTGAGAAGCATTATTTTAGATTACAAATGTGTAGCTTCCAAAAGAGCGGGACTTGCTCACAATATTGTCCTTAAAAGAAAACATAGAAAACAAAGAGCAAATACAGCACTCAATAGTGCCAACTATAATTATTATAGAACTTTTTCATAGTGTCTAGCAAACTATAGATTTTCTTTCAATATCTTTTGATATCATTAGTACAAATATAGACATATATAGAAGTTTCAAGAAGACTACAAATATGAAAAGAGCCATCTGAACATGTTTCATTTCAGGCTAATAAGAAATAATTTGTGGATTTTTGCACAGCTATTTAACTTCATATTGTTTTTCTTCTTACCATTTTTCTTTACTAACCCCAGCAGAATGCCTAAGTTCCCTTTGAACATCACACAAAAAATGCTTACTTATAGAAATGTTTTTCTATTTTAGAGTTATTTTAGTGATTCTTTGAGCAGATTTTGATGCTTTTAAATCTTTTGACCATCTTCTTCCAATACTTTTACTCTATCATCAAATACTATGAGGCAATGACATAAAATACCTCAGAATAATTGTGCTTTTCTGTACTGAGTTCTGCAAGCTCTGCTTTTACAGAGAACTATACCTCATCTCTCAAGAGGGCAGGAATGGTTTAGGCTCCCAGAAATCATTGTAAAAGAACCTGGCTTAGTAACCTTGAAGATAAATAACTGGTGGATTGCTGAATAGTGCAATTCTCTTTATTATTCTATGAGCATTTACATGCAAAATCAGGCCTCTAATAAGTTCTCTTAGAGAGAAGCATGTACATGTGTTAAAATTTCTTAAATATTGATGGATAGAAGTTGAATACTTATTTCTAGTCAAAGACAGGGAAATAGAAAGAAATATCCACAGCTGTCTGATCAGTGAGTAAAAGTGAACAGTTTCCCTACTTCTGATTAGGAAATATGGCTTCAACCTATTGTGACTACTTTCAGTATATACCTATTAAAAAGGAGGCTTTTTTATTCACAAACAGCAAAAAAACCCTCACGTTTTAAACATCAATCCTTTGTAGTGTATGGTTTGTTCAAATAGTTCAAATAATTCCTCTACATCTCATTTATAGAATAAAAGAGAGAAAAATACTCCAAAAGTTATTCTGCACCAGAATTTTGTATTATACATTTCCTTCCTCTTGACTTTTAACTGTACAGCAATTGCTCATGTTCTTTATTGCATATATTGCACTTCAGATATCAAAAAAATGTTGTGTAATTAAGTATACTGCAGTCCAGATATGGTCAGGAACATACAAACTCAATCTTGAAATTTTTAAAAGAGATATTAAAATATTAACTTAAATCTTCTGACTTCCAGAGTGAGATACCTATTATTTTTTATCAGTGAAAGCAGCAGGTTTGAAGTTGCAGGGTAAGAAAGTGTCCAAATGAATTTTATATGAAAAGCTAGGGAAAGATTAATAAAATGTGAGAGGTTTACTTACAAATTTAGCATTTGTAAGAGAGAAAATACTCTAATATTTCTGTATTACAACTTTACTTTTAAAAGCCTTGTGCAATCTGTCTTTGAACACAAGTTGAACGGTCTTTATAACTGTGGATTTTTTTATTCAAAATGTGATCTTTTAAAATTGATTTGCAATAATACTTACCAGCAGAACATCTTGTTGCTAGTAATTAGTTTGAACTTTATGCGTTTTCCCTGTGTCTTACAGAAATTATTCAAGTAATATAATTTTAAACAATTTCACTTTCTGTGCAAGTGACATGGAATGAGGCATTGCACGCATAGGTGCCTGCATGGGTTGGTAAACATGTTTATGTGTGGATATACTGTAGCTGGGCAATCACATAAGATGCTACAGTGTACTTGTAAACAAGGTCATTTACATACTTTTTGAAGACTTAATCCAATTGATGTACAATGCCTTTTAACTTTACAATTTTCTTTATTTCGTAAGATTTTTTTGAGCAATCAAGTGTCCTAACTCCTTACAATTGTCCTCCTGTTTTTGCATTTAAATTCCATGTTTGCCAGCTGCTTAGAAGAGCCAGAATTCTTGCATAGGAACAGTGAAATTAAAAATAAAGAAATGTAGTATGGTTTCCATAAAAACATAAATTCCAGAGCCAGCATCCAAAATCTTTAGAGTCTCCCATGAAGACCTAGTGGAGCTTTTTGAAACCAGGCCTAAATATTTCAGATTTCTCGAGGCTGGTTGTATATGTTCCTGAAACTCAGAGCAAATTCCACAAAACCAAGGCTGCATTGTGATAGAGATTTGTCTAACCTCTGCTGCTACCTCAGATAATAGGTCTAGTCTTTTGGCTGGTTATTTCACTATTATCCAGTTCTATTCTTTAGGTATTACAAAATCAGGGGATCACAAAATGTCTGTTCTCAGAAGGCGCCTCTGGAGGTCATCTTGTCCAACCCCCTTTCACGCAGGGTCACCTAGAGCCGCTTGCCTAGGAGCATGTCTAGACAGATATTGAATATCTCCAAGGATGGAGACTCCACAACCTCTCTGCTACCTTGCTAGTCCTGAGTCACCTCATATTGGAGAAGTGTTTCCTGATACTCAGATGGAACCTCCTGTGACAGAGTGTGTGCTCACTGCCTCTTGTTCTGTCACTGGATACCACTGAAAAGAGCCTCTTTGCACCCCTCCATTAGGTTATTGTAGACATTGGTGGGATCACCTCTGACCCTTCCCTTCTCCAAGCTGACCAATCCCAACTCTAACAGCCTTTCCTCATATATGCCTTAAAAAAATTCATGACCCTTTGTTGGACTGTCTCTAGTAGCTCCATATTGCTTTCTATTTTGTCTCCCATTTTCTCCTTATGGGTGATCCATCTTATTTTTCACAGAAAAGTTTTCCAGTCTTGGATGTTTTCCTTATGGGAACATGATTTTCATCTCTCTGTTGGAAGATCTAGCCAGTCAATGTTTATCTAACATTAATGTTCTGACCCAGCCAGACTGAGAATAACAATTTGATTGAATTACATACAGAAGAGCTGCTAAAACCTAATATATTTAAAGGTAGACTATTTTAAAAAGCAAATATTTGCTAGGTAAATATGCTTTAACATGGTTGAATTTTAAGCATCTGTGATAATACCTTATTTACAGATTTTGTTTTTATTATAGTAACATTGGTATAATAGCAATATTTAATGAAGGGTTATCACCTCAGGTGTCGTAGATTTTATTTCTCTTTCACTCTTGAAATGTTGAAAACTTGGAAAGTTAATTTTTTAAAACTGAGCAGATCTACAATATTTCTAGAATGTTAATGGATTGTGCATTTCTGTGTGCATTGTTACCAACGTTGCTGTATTGTTAAATGAAAAGATACATTCAGAGTTGTTTTGCAGGTCAAATTGTATGGTCTAGATTCTATTTCAGCCTGCATTCTTGCTATTAGCTCTGCTTTATATGAAAACCCTTTTATATGGGGAAAATCCTGGCAAAATCCCTTTTTGCCTTCTATCTTCTTCTGTACTTTACTAATGTGGTGGAGTGTTTTCAGTAAATCAGAGTGATCCTTGCAAACTCAGTAAAAGGAAGAAATGCAATGGTTGCATGAGGCACAGTTGGGATGTTAATTTGAACCATAAGTAAAAGTAGATTTCCTTTAAGTATCTCCCTTTGAGAGCTAGATATCAGCATCCAAGTACATAAGCTGAAATATTTGATTACATTTAGTATTGTTGGTAATCATGTCTATCTACTGATCTATAAAAATGCTTAACAATTAATACTAATTGCCTACTCAGCTATATTTGCAGTCCTGTAAGTTCATGAGTATTTACTCATGATTTATGTTGTGCAACTATAAAAGAAATTTGGGAAGAACAACGGCAGCCTGGTTATAGAAGGGCAATTCAAAAAGAGATTTTACAGCTCCAGTTTTGGAAGTCAATACCTTTTGACTGTTTAGGTTAAAATGGCTGATCTTGCTTATACAGCACTAGACTATTTTGTTATATTATCTGGTTATGATTCTTACTGTTCTTAATTGGCTAAGGTTAGAGAGAAACAGCAGATTTGGTGGGTTGGTTGTGAGTTTAATTTTTTTTTTTCATTTGATACATCTCCTTCTTCCAAAGTTTCTCTTCTTTTTCTTTATTTATAGTTCTTTCTACACTGACCCAATTATGAAACAAGAAGATCAGTTCCATAAGTAAATGAGAAGACAGTGCACAACATTCATTTTAGGTAGAAAAGCAGTGCAAGTGATAAAAATTTCCCAGACAAGACCAGTCGATTCTAAGAAATCATTTCTTGAAATGTGTTAGTCTCTCATATTTCTGGTTTTGGACAGTATCTTCAAACTGAGCCACATTTTGTGAAATGATGATTTGTCTACGCATAGTTGTCTATTGAAGCATAGGTCTCAGACCCAACGCATTTCATCTCTGTATTACACCTGACTATAAAAGCATGATACAAGCCCTCTCAGACAGTAAATACAATCATGTTTATCTGATGGAAAATAGCACATCTATTAGACATTACCTTGTTAGCACAATAACTTCTAATAGTAATTCTTATGGAATTCTTTTTCCAGTAAGACCAAATGGATGCTTCTGACAAAGAAAGTGTCTCCTCTTGGTCAGGTGATGGCAGAATATTCATAAAAACAGAATTAAATTCAGATTTCTCGAGTGTTATTCTGCAAAATGTAAAATAAGCAAAAAGATTCTGAATGGATCTGTAAATATATCTTCTTTCATTAGGCTGATGTATTAAAATGTCATGTGGTTAGCTGTGTGTGATGTTCTCACTTGCTAATGTATGCAGAAATATTTTTGTACCATTCTGAAAGGGAGAGAGAGAAAAGCAGGATTTTCTAGCAGAAAAAAATAACTTGGTATGACGATATCAATAATTTCTGCATTAATAATTATTGTGTTGCCATAGTTTTGAAACATTTCTCATTTCCAAGAAATATATGTATAATTACATAACTAAAGTGCATTATAAAATTTGAGCATATTGACATAACATCCTAGATATTGAACAAAACTAATTTTGTCTTTCTCTATTTTTAAGATCCAGATTTTAAGGACCTTGGCGCTTTGAAACCATTGCCAGGTTGGTATGTTGTTTTTGGGTTTTTCTCTAACTTGGAGGCCTTTATACTCTGCTGTAGAAAACATTTTTGTTTGCTGTTCAGGTTTCATTTTTTCTGGTGTTTTGTTATTCAGTTTGTGAGTTTGAGATGGGAGGACCTGAAGGAATTGTGGAATCTGTACAAATTGTTAAAGAAGGAAAAGCTTCTGAAACTGAAGCAGTAGACTGTAAATGGTACATCCGAGCACCACCCCGATCCAAGGTCAGTCCTTCATCCACTTGCTGATTTGCCATTTAATTTAAGAAATTGACTTTTCTAATATCTTGTGCATTTCTTAGTACAGTCAGATCTTGTTTAATAACGTTACAGCTTGAACTGTAAACTATTTTTTTCCTTCTGCTGTGGAAGGGTAATTTGTCATCTTAGCCAAAATAACCACCTTTCTCCATAAATGATGACTTGGGCAGTGCTAATGTGCTTTTTGTGCCATAAGTAATTTTCTTAAATTCGTCTTTAATTTTGCTCATATTTTTAAAGAATCAATGTGTTTTCTAAAGTGGGAAGTAATCTTATAATTTTAATTTTCAATATATTTCAAATACCTAACACAGAGACTACTAAGGGAGCACTGCTGACTCCCTAAGGTCATCATCATGTTTCTCATGATTGTTTCTCATCTGAGAACTGTGAAAATGGACCCAAGGTAAATTCATGTTCCTCTGTATGAAGCCTTTAATTCCTTTGGTTTAGAGACACAGACAAAAAGAGTGTTCTCATTTCTTTTCCTCCACAGTCAGCAAGCCTGGGCTTTGTAAGAAAGATGAGAGGGCTGCAATGAATTTAAAAACACTTTTCTTGGATTCCCCTTGATTTTCTCTCTTATCTGTAACTTATCAGTTATGATATGCATTAATTGTGGCTGGCTACACTGCCACTTCTCTCTTTGCAATAGGAACAGCTTTATGCCTCCCACCTAATTTCATTCACTGTGTAAAAGGCACCCCACAGTATACTTTTCTAGCTGTCTTTTATTGGACAGGAAAGGTTTTAGAAAGTAGAATTTATATATGCACTACTCTCTGCCAGTCTTTAAACAGATAAAGGGTTTTTTTGGTATCATCTCAGTGAGGAGATTGTACTGAATATGTAATTGTTTCATCATCAGTATAACATATGGAGGAATGCTGAAGGGTTCTCTTCAGGAAAGGTTTCCAGAAGAGAAAACGTCATTAGTATCAGCATTTTTCTGCTGGGGAAGGAGTTGGCTCATAAAGACTATAGATAAATTATTTCCAGAATATACTTTAATCTTATGACTTTTTTTTCACTTTTGGATAAAATTAATATTGATAGAGGTTTTCAATTAAGTAGATGAGCTTCCCATTTTGCTACACTAAGTAGTGATATGAGATGATTGGACCGATGAATGATTATCCATGTGTTATATGCAATTTATATTCATTCAGGACAAATCCCAGTATCAATACAAGCTTTGGGAACAACAGATGGAGAGCAGCCCTGCCGAGAAGGTCTTGGGCATGCTGGTGGATGAGAGGCTGGACATGCCCCAGCAATGTACACTCCCAGCCCAGAAATGTGTCCTGAGCTGCACCCAAAGCAGCGTGGCCAGCGGGGTGAGGGGAGGGGATTCTGCCCCTCTGCTCTGCTCTGGTGAGACCCCACCTGCAGTGCTGCATCCAGCTCTGGAGTCCTCAGCATAGAAAAGACATGAGCTTGTTGGAGCAGGTCCAGATGAGGGCCACAAAAATAGTGAAAGGAATGGACAACTTCTCCGGTGAGGAAAGGCTGAGAGAGGAAAAGTTGTTCAGTCCAGAGAAGAGAAGTCTGGGGAGACCTTACAGCAGCCTTCCAGTACTTAAGGGGAGCCTCCAAGAAAAAAGGGGACAAATCTTTTATCAGTAGTGGTAAGACAAGGTGTTTTAAACTAGAAAAGGGTAGATTTAGACTAGATATGAGGAAGACAGTTTTACAATAAGAGTTTTGAAATGCTAGATCATGTTGCTCAGAGAGGTGGTTGATGACCATCCCTGGAAACATTCAAGGCCAGGTTGGACAGGGCTCTGAGCAACTGGGTTTAGTTGGAGACGTCCTTGCTCATGGCGGGGGATTTGAACCAGATGACCTTTATAGGTCTTTTCCAACTTAAACTATTCTAGGATGCATTTAGGTATTAGTAGAAAGAAAACAGACAAACACAGAATTGTACTTATTAGAATCAGTACAAATAAATAAGCCAATACCATTTCCCTATAATCTTAACTCAACTTTATGATTGGTTGATCAGATAATGTCATTGTGATGACCTTACCTGATCTAATTCTAAAGTCCTATATGATTCAAAGCCCTGCTAAAAATCCCAATTTTACCTACTTGTAGTGTTTATCCATACTTTGGTTCTGATGTAAAACTCCAAACTGGATATTTATGTAACTGTAAATACATTGTGTAACAGAAGAATGCCAGGCTACCACATTAGCTAATAATTAAGAGGGCTAATAATTAAAGTTCATTAATTCTTCATAAACTTCCATATGTGCACTTCATTGTGTTGCATTCCAAGAAGCGGATCCTAGCTGGAGGGCATCTGGAAGGGAGAGCAACAAGAAAGTTTTAGAAAAATGAAGTAGTACTAAATGTTATTTATTGTCATCTATAAGATTTTGTGAAGGAGTGTAATAGAATAAAAGGCTTTTACAAGGAAGAAGGAATGCTCTGACTCCCATGTCTATAGGATAACTCAGGCTCCCACACTCTGAAAGAAGGTTTCAGGTTAGATATGAAGGGAAAAAAAATTCAAACATCAGGGATGGGATTATGAATGTTTGGTTGAGAAAGTTGGTTCAGCTGGCATTGTTAGTGGTCTGAAAATGCAGGTTAGATAACAAGCTGTGAAAAATGAGAGAAACATTAATAATCCTACCTTTAGGCAGAGGGCCGGGCTGGGTCATCTCTTGATGGATCCTGCTGTTCCCATCTTACAGAATTATCTGGGTGGAGAGATTGAGCAATATAAAAGCATATAAATCAGTGTTTCCTAGTGTGGAGTTGAAAGGTTTCACAGCAAGCTAGAAAAAAAAAGATTTTTCAGGCCTAGATCCATCTTTGAGGGGTAAGTCCAATTTAGCATTTGAACATAATGTAGTTTTCAAACAGATATATTTATATGCACACAGACAAGTATATGCACGCATAGATACAAACACATACAGTTATGGTTTTATCATACTGGGACAAGCTAAAAAATATACAGATATTAAGGAAGGAGGAACAAGTGGATACATTTTTAAGAAACTTGTATGAAGTAAGATTTATGATAAGATTATTTATGGATCTGATTCAATTGAACTGGAACCTATTGTCCATGTTTTACAGTCAGCTTCCTTTGTCCTTATCTAACCTTGAATTAATGACATATTCAGTACAATTATTTAGTGACATCATTTTAATTTATGTCAGCTTGCACCTATGAAAACAAGCTCTCCTGCTGAGAACAGTGAGAACGCCGCAGACATCTTTAAATCCACATGTTCCTGTACTCTGGGCTGCACAGTTTGTTACTGGGAATTATGCCTAAAAGGCGAGAGTTTCTCAGAGAGAGTTTGTGTTGGACTTTTTCATCTTTAGTTTCTTAATTAAACTGTGCCAGAAGGTGGGTTGCTTGCAATTTCATTTGGCGTAAGCTCATCCAATCTAAACTGTCTGCAGCAACAAGATGCAAGTCCTTCCCTTGGTTTCCAATTCCAGATTCAAGCCAAGTCTGAGCTCAGTATATGAGCAATGAGATCAGCCAGGAAGTGTGTACTTGAGGTCTCTAAGCCTGAGCTTCAAACTGACAGTCTGGGTCTAATGCTTCTAGCCTCAGTGAGCTGGAATGGGACAGACAGCAGAAAGTTTGTTGCACACACTTAAAATAGAGCTATCACTGATTACCTTATATCACACACACACACACACACACACACACACACACACACACACACACACACACACACACACAGACACACACAGAAAGAAAAATGAATCTGAAAATGCATGCAGAACTCAAACTTTCTCTAAGTGCAGAAGGCAGTCTCAACACAACTTCAATCTATATGCAGACCTGGAGTCTTATACATGACAGTGACTGTTTGAAAAGTCTGTGTTTCTTGTGATCATTCAAAGTCAGTTCCTGCTGAGTAAGATAGCTGTGAATTTTGAGTAGAGTAATACTGGGAGTTCTGCACTTCGTGTAGAATGTGACTGCAATTAGTATTCAGAGCAAGAATGGAAAATTAAGAAGAGAGCTGCTGACAGAAAGTGCTACGCCACCCAGAACAGTAAAGTTCTGGAGGGACTTCCTCATCTGAAAATTCTTCAGTTTAGGGCAAAGCCCCAAAAAAAGGAAGTATATAAGCTTATTGCACAGGAACTTGAAAAAATTCAGAGATATCACTGGCTAAAAGCAGTGGATAAGCAAAGATTTTGTATTTAGATATGGAAAATAAGAAAACTAATAGAATAATAGTTTTCTTACTTTCTTTTAAGGGTGAAGTATTGGAGGATAATATCAACAACAACTGTTTTTCTATGTTGGGTGGGTCAACAGAGGCTCCCCAGGAAGACAGAACCATGTTTGTGCTCAAGTAGTTCTCCCTTTGGTGGGTAACTTTCCCAGCAAGGTACCTTTATGTCATGGTTGTTCTTTGAGAGTCTCTGTAGAAAAAATAAGACAGCAGAATTTGACACTAAGAGTAATAAAACATTTCCAAATATGATATTCTTATGCCGGGAAAAAAAGCAGTAAGCAGTGCTATTAAAAACACTATTATCAGAAGCTCTGGGCACCTCAGAAAACAGCATCAAAGCAGGAATTAATTTGAATGCACTCCAGTGGAAATAATCTATTCTGGAGGAATAAGCAATAAGTACATTTAGACTGAACAAATAGCAGGAGTAGCCTCTTTATTTACACCATGAGAAATAAACTGAAATTATTAAGGTATTTAGGCAAAGTGATGCTTAATTCTCTTTCCCCACCTGGACATGATACTGGACAAAGGTTATAGGATGCAAGACTTAACACAAAAACTTGAGAAGCCCAAAGTGTCAATTAATGAGCATTTAGTTTTGACACGTCATGGCAGCATCCTTAACCCTGAGCTGCCAGTGAGTGGTGGCGTCTGTTTCAAGCAGAGCCGGTGGGGAGCAGTGGGAGGGGGAACACAGAATGTGGGAGGGGGCCAGGATGAGGGAGGCCACAGTGCCAGGACATGACTGGTGAGACTTGGACAGGCCTGGCAGTGGTGGCTGGGGTGCAGTGGTGGCTGGGGTGTAGCGGTGGCTGGACTCCTCTGGGCAGTGGGGCTGGCCCAAGTGCAAGCTGGCCAGCAGCTTGGCACTGGACAAGGCTGGGGTGGTGAGGAATGAGGCTGGGAGCGGGGCAGTGTGACCCAGTGTGACCATGACACTTGTAAGTTTATAAAGGATTAGTACTGCTGCCCACATGCTCCTGACCAAAGGGAGGGATGACTCTTGGTTCCAGGTGCCTGCCTTCATACTGAGTGCATTCTGCAGAGAGACCGGGTGGTTGTGCATGCATTTCCTAGAGTGTAAGGAGGAAACATGAGGTGAAGCAAATTGCAGAGCTGCGAGTGAGTCTGTTTAAACAGATCTGACTAAACCAAAACATTTTCTGCTCTCCCGTGTGAAGTGGAAATTTGTGCTCTTAGATGAGACCTGCAAGAAAAGCAGTTTAAGCTTTTCGGCACTGGCAGACTACCATACATTAATGTTTGGAGACTTTTTAATCAGGTGTAGAAGAGAAGTTTTAAGTAGTGCACTAAAATTTAATAGGAGCCGTTTGAGTGGTGATTCTTGAAATGTTACAGAAAAATAAAATTTAAAGGCTGAATAACCTAACAGCCAGCGACAATTTTGCAAGCTTCAGATGATCTCCATCTCTGAAGAAGCTCTGAAGCTTACTAACATACAGCTAATGCAAATAATATTATGAATTTAAAAAAGCCCAACATATGTATATAGGGAACAAGGTGAATAAATTATGTTTAAACAAGTAGAAAATACTGATTACCTATGTTAAGCTATTAAAATCCCTTATGTGAAACAGTTTTCTGAGATGAAGGTGCAAGACAAGTACATGGTTGGAATCATGTATATAGAATCTCTGCTATGAAGGCATGTCAATGCACGTCACAGTGACATTGTCAAAAACCCCACTTTTAAGTTACCATGAATCTATTCCGTTCAGATATAGAAATATAACTAACCTCAACATTCTCAAAACAAATAGCTATTAAGAAATGCAATTTAAAAAAGCTACTGAAGAAAGTAATAAAATGTTTGCCAAAGAGAATAGCAGAATCAGGATTTGATCTCCAGTTTTCAGTGTTAAAAAGCAGAACAGCACCAAGGAGCTGTAAATGTTGCTCACTTGTGAGCATCTTTGCATTGTACTAAAGAAAAATGAGGATGACTTGACAAAGTGTCAACTGTTGGATAGTCATAGAAGTCTAAAGAAACAAATAGGACAAAGCAAAGAAATCCAAAGAGCTTCACTTGTCTATAAAAATGGTTCTGATATGTGAACCTTCGCTGTGAATCACAGAGTCTTAGAAGTACCATATAAAGTTGTCAACTTTGACAGACAGTATTCTCCAAGCTCCAGAAGAGAAGAAAATGTGAGGTATGGAGCTCTCTGTTTGCACAACATGGTCCCAGACTAGTAACAGAAGGACCAAAAATTTAGAAAAATTCCCCCAAATAACAAAAAAAAATCCAGCCAGGTCACTTGTTGTTAACACATCTGCATTGAAGTAACGTTGATTGAAAAAAAATTTAGCATCCAAGCAAGAGATCAGACCATTTCAGAAGACAAATTCAAGCACCATTAGTAATATGCTTTTTAGGCTGGTCTACTTGGTGTCCAGTTGCCTTGAAGGAGATTAATTAGTGTTGCACAATCTGCTTTAAAAAACTGGGTTTCCCAGGGCTAAATACATGAGGTATCATCTTGAAAGTACTTTGTTAATCACATAGAGCTGAAAAAGATGCAGAATGAAGCAGGCGCTGTGACTGACCACTGAGCAATGGGACAATTTAACCCAGTCCTGTGCTGACAAGCGAATTGACCGAACCCAGAAGCTGAATATGCAAAATCTGGACCTTATGCTTTGATGAAGAGGAGGTTTTTCTCTTACATCTAAATTACTTTTGGCAGCTGAAGGATGGCTTTTTGTTTGGTTTGGTTTAAGGGGACTGAGTGTCTGTGCACATATATTAAGTCTGATATGCTGGGGTATGGTTTGAAGCTTTTCCTGACTGGCCTGATCAATCATGTTGTCATCCCTAACCTTCATTGATTGATTAAAAAGCAGAACTCATCAAAAGTGATTCACTATCAGGAGATTATAATCTGACCATTTTACTGAGATGATATATTATTCATAGTTTATAATAATTTTGGTTTTTTTTCCTAATATGTTCAATCAGAGATTTCTGTTGTTTTCAATTTTAAATTAAAAAAAATAGTAAAACATACACAGCATCTCCCTTTTTGATTATTATTTATGGTGGCAATACAAACCTTAAAGGTGACAAGAGAATTATTTAAAATATAATGTGACTGAGTGTAAATTACATATGCCACAGTTGCAGTGAGGCTTTATCAGTTTTGTTGCTAATGACATTGGCATTTGCAGTGACATCTCAAAACTCAGTAAATCCAATACTTGAGCAGCCCACTCTTCTAAGTAATGTGGAGCTGATGATTTGACAAAAGTGTCTTATTAAAACTTCGCAACAAAAATGTGAAAGCAGAAGATATGGCAGTTATGTTTCTTCTTTCAAATAAGATGTTCTCTTCAGCAAGAATGCCCCGATTATGCTAATATAATGTGTCAGTATCTATGGAAATGTTCATTCCAAAAGCTCCTATTGGCACCAATGAAAAAATGCTTAATGAAGGCAGATGGTGGTGTTTGAATCTGTGACCTCTTCTTTAGTTCTTTTTCTTTCAGGGGAACAAAGTCTCTTATCCACTGCTGGTAGAAGTAATGGCTAAGATCTCTGTAAATGAAATAACCAGTAATATTAATAATTTTTCTCTCATTTTCTGATGAATTTGTTTTAGTGACATCCACATACCAGTGAAAGTAATGAGAATGTTGCCACTGATTTCAAAAAGTTATGTATAGGGAACATTTTACATTAGATAAGAGTTTGTCATATAATCAGTTTTATTCTTTCCCTGGGGAACTCAATTTATTAGTCATTTTCTTCTGCCAGTGTGGGTCTTACAGCCAGTGACAGGAACAATGGCAAATATATAGCAATAAAACCTTAAAAGTTGGCAGAGGCGTGCAAATGCAATTAAATTATTCCAGCTCTTTAAAATAAAATCTGATCCAATATCAGGTTGTCAGTTTGTGTAATCAGTTTCCAGTTTTTAAAAATGCACTGCAGTCTTAAACCAAAGGTCTGATTCAAATAAGTAGATTGAAAGATACCCACTTATTTCAGGGTGTGTTGTATCAAGTCCTCAATATTTTATATAAAGTTCTGGAAGTAGTCATCTCCAAAGGCAATTATGAGAATGAAGCTCCAACTCACCTCAGAATACCAGGAATTTATTTTCTCTAATTTATGAAAATTCATGCCGTTGGAGAAGGTGGCATTTTTCTTCTAAAGGACAGACATAGATTTTTAAGTCAAATATTTCTTTCCAGTGGTTCCACTACCTAACAGGTCTACATATGTTATGGTGTTGGCTGAATTTCTCACACAGAGGAATGAACTGGTATGACTGACATCAGAATTCAGGCTTGGGAAGAACTGAAGGTGTTGGCTTCTTCCCTGAAAGACTCAAAGCAAAATGCTGAGTTATTATTCTCTTGATTCCTTTTCAGTATTTATGACTGCTACTCTAAGAAATATTTTATTATTTTATAAGGCTAGTGTGCCTCCAGAAACTAGAGAATGTCAAATGATAAGCCCATAGAAATAAGATTTTGTCTGTACTGCTATATGAACAGTGTGCTTGAACAGATCAGGAATAATTGATGAATGCTGGAAATTGCTGGGAGAGCTGGTATTTTGTAACCACAGTGAGGATTAGCACACGTTTCTTGTAAGGATGAAAACTCGTAAAAATAACTTCTCCCTACTGAAATGGGATACCCTTTAAAAGAAATACATGTGCTTATATATATGTATATGCACATACACTTGGACATATAAATGCATATATAAAAAGCAGCAGGATAGGAATAGAGAACACGTGAACAAGTGTGAGAGGTCTGTCACCCAGTAGTTATAGTTTTACTATTGTTCTGTTCCATCAGATTAATGTAAACTTTTTCTGGAGTAAGTATGAGCTTTCTGAAGAGGGGAATAGGTAAAAATGTGATGTGATACATTGCACTATATCTTTGTAGTTAATCATAAATATATGTATGTATGTATATGGCATATAAACATAAATGTTGTACATATGATAGGCATATATAGAGAGTAAAAGTAATGACTAGTGACAATAGCTGTTGCAAGCCTTCTGTTTTCTGTGAGCCATCTATGGGACATGCTTCTCTTTCTGGGAAACAGCCACATGTGTGCAATATTGCATAGAATTAGCTGCAGGAGGATTACATTGCATTACCTGTGACAAGGCCTGCAAGCACTGAGGCACCTGTCTGAGGCAGACTGCTCCTGTTAACTGAGGAAAGAAAAGCAAGGGGCACATTTAATTCCCTAAGTTATGCAGGGAAGGCCTATGGACTGTCTCAGCAGCTCCCCAGGAGAGGCTGGGTGCCAGGGTTGCACAGGAACTGTTACACCCTTGCTTGAGCAGGAGGATCTGGTGCCAGGGACAGAGAAGCAGCTCTCTGGTGTCTCCCAACTATGGCCAGTTGCTGGGTATTCGTATCATGGCTCTGCCTCTTCCCATCCCTCCCTCTCTCATGTGGGATCTTTCTCTCTCAGCACACTAGTGTGCATCATTTCGCTGTTTTACTTAACAACCAGTAAATTAAATGAGAAACGCTATAAAAACTATACCTTGATATATTTCCATCTGAATATGTCTTTGTGTATTTCTGCTAGCTGTTCCATTTTGTAGAGACCAATACAAGCAGATTCCTTAATTTATAGTGTGTAAATCCCAGGATACATGGTGAAAGTAAAATATGCTTAACTGCAATTTAATTGAAATTAGATTCCTCTGAACTCTTCTGAAGGATGGAAATGATGGAATAGGAGCAAGGGTTACTGCAAGAATAACATTAGAAAAAAAGATGTGCCTTTAGTATACCTAATTTCATCTGCTAGTAAAAATTTTTCACAAATATTCTTTTCAGAGAGACACTTATGCAAAGCATAACAAGGAATGAAAATATACCATAATACTCTACCTTGAAAAGGCCCATTAAAAAAAACCTGAGCTATTATTAAACAGTGGCAGACTGCTTAAGAGCACATAATTCTCAAACCATAAGAGCTTTAATATATTAATGAGGTGAAATTATGAGTCTTGTTGCTACTAGGATATGCACTGCTTGTGTACTTTTTGCAAATGCAGAGAAGCTTATTAAGCATTTGTTCTGTGCATATAAAAAAACACCTGAAGTCAATAAAATTGTTTGGAGATAAGTGTGTTTGATGTCTAATACAGTGGGGTTTCTGTTTTAGTTATTTTTTAAGTGAAAATGCATACAGCTCTATGCTGGGTGTGTTTACTGCCTTTTTACACAATTTCTGGCCTAATTCACCTTTCTGTATCATTCTCCTGAAATCTCATGGGTACCCTTGGCAGTTTGATTCTGTATCACGTTTCTATTGAAAATAGTACTTGCCTTCTCTGTGAATGGAATATTTGATGTTGCTTGTATAATCAATTGCTTTTAAAATTGGTGGTTTTCCTTATTAAAGTCCATATACATTTGAATATCAATAATAGCCGTTTACCCTCATCCCTGCTTCTTTCTAGGTAGATTTAAAAAGTTCTTTTCAAAGGGCAATATATCTACTACTTTATGAGACAATTCAGCTTGTATGCAAGTGACATAGGTCTCTAGGAGTTTCCACAAAATATGCTTGATTTCAAGCCTGGTAAATTATGAAAATGTATACCATAATACTTTGTTTGGAAGAGCTGAGATGGTGGCCAGATCCTTGAGGAAACATAAAAAGATCGATGTTTGAATTCTGCCTGGCTCTCAGATTCTCACTTCCTGAATCAGTGTAGCAGAGACATATAAAGATGACACGTTGACTCTGGGGAGGGAGCAACAATGATTTGCCTTATTATTTCACATGTCAGTCATGTAATAGAACAACATTGTGCCAAGCAGTGAAAGAAGAAATTTCTAGCTTATCTGTCCTTCAGCTTGAAGAACCATTGTAGATACTTCTGAAAAAACAGATATGTTTGGAAATTAGGACCTTACTGTGAATAAGAACAAAGAAATATCTAGATCTTCTGAGAGATTCTACTTGGAAGCAAGACAAAGTACCGGGAAGTACAAACGGTGCTCAGTTTGCATTTAATGGCCTTCCAAGGAAGTGCCCCATGGATCACCAGCTCCAGAAAAATTATTATGATGGGGATATTGTGTATTTTTTCTCCTGCAACGTAGAGCAAAGTTGCTTAGTGTTTTTTCAGTCATTCTCAAATGTCTGTACATGTTGCCTTTGTCGTTTGATTGATTCATAGATCTATTTGCGATTTTTGGACTACGAGATGCAGAATTCCAATGAATGCAAAAGGAATTTTGTAGCAGTCTATGATGGAAGCAGCTCTGTGGAGGATTTGAAGGCCAAGTTTTGCAGCACTGTTGCTAATGATGTAATGCTGAGGACAGGCCTGGGTGTGATCCGCATGTGGGCAGATGAAGGCAGTCGAAACAGCCGATTCCAGATGCTCTTCACATCTTTCCAAGAACGTAAGACCTTAATCAATGCATCTGCCTGTCAGTTTGTTAAATGGTACAAGTCCCAAAATCTGTTAATATTTTCTATATGCAGAGCAGTCACTGAATAATGTTGTCAAACAAGCTATGCAAATATTCGGAACAGTTTTTGTTCCAAGCATTTGTAGTGAGCAATAATTTGTAATGCAGTAGACAGACCACAGAACTCAAAACTACGAAAACAGGTACAAGTGGTCATGACCTGTCCAGTCACATAACTGTGACTTTTGTCTGATCCCCGAGCTACCATGTAAGTTTTTCCTTACACAACATGGAAAATAATACAGCTCTGAAGGTTTTTATCAAGTCTGAGCATTTTCTATGAATTTGATATTTTAGATCTCATTATGATATGCATTTGAAAAATACCTTATGATTATTTTACCACAGGTGGTGGGTGTGTGCATATATCAATGAACATGTATGTCAGATATTGTTAAGCAATGAGTTTAGGGGTTTTTTCTAGCAACAAAAGCTTTCTAAAAGCCTTTTATATTTTGGTTAATATTCTCTTTATGTACCTTACTTGCATTTATATTTTTATATGAATTCTGCTCTCAGATAAAAAGCAAAACAGCATTTGAAAGAGACAAAACATAGTTCTTGACAGTTTAAGAAAGCAATCAAACCAATTACAAAAATCCCTCAACAAAACCCAATAATTCCATTTGCTGAAAATGATTGACCCAGATAATCCTGTGAAAGACCTGTGAAAGATATCAATTTGTTTTCTTTGATGGGAATAATACGTATTTGGCCTCTTGAGAAAGGTGTATATGCATTTATTTTCTCATTCTGGTTCATGTTAATTTTTAATGTGGTTTTGGTTTGTGCATCTTGTGTCTGACAGAAAGATTTCTTTGCGACTGTCGGTGGTTGGAATGAAGGCTTAACCTACCAAATACATTCTTCATCTGTATTCTGTGTGTGTGTACCCTGCAATGAGGCAGCGAGTCTCTGTTGAGAACAGCCTCCATAATTCCTTAATTATGGCTCTGATTAAAAATTTCTGACAGTTTACATGCCTGAAAAGTGCATGCGCCACTGTACTCTCACACTTGCAGCCTTAGGGTGGATTATATTTTTCTTGCCTGCAAATCAGGCTGGGGTCTAAAAGATGCTGAGAACCCTTCGTTGAGATGATGCTGCCCTTTTCTCATTTCTGCAACTGGAGATATCTTGAATATTCAAGATCTGATTCATTTTTTTCACAAGGCATCTTGATCTGTTACCTTAGAAACAACTGCATAGACACTGGAGGTTCACAGCATATAAAGAACTGGAGAGTGAAGCACTATGATGACTAACTTGAAATGAAGGTTTGAATAAGTGTATGTTTGCAAAGCTCTCATATTTTAAAGGATAATGAGGAAAAATGTGGGGTTTTTTTCTCTTACAGTATTCCTAATATATTTACCTGACATGCTACATCTTATGAGCTACTTCTTTCTTGTAAGCAGAGGATAGTTTATACTGAATAGTATTCTGACTGGGAAATTCAAAATACTAACATGATGTGCTTTCTGTAAATTTACTCTGAAGAGTCATTGCTCACTAAAAGCTGAAAATTTATTAAAGGCTAAATAGCACTTTGAAATATGTTTACATAGCCTGCTCATAAATAGTAGAAGAAACTGCATCTGTGATTTTAATGCTGGGAATTGACTTTAAAGATTTAAAGGTGATGCAGATGGTACTTTCTGTGTCTTGTCAGTTGTCCGTGAGTGCTGCCCTATGCCACATACTGGTGCTGGCTGTCAGGAGTGGGCTAGAACAGATGTCACTGAGACACAGCTCATGGCATGTAAACTGCCACGGCTTTCAGCAGCGTGTGGGAATAATCATCTGCATGGAAGAGAAGGAATGTCAGACCTCATTCAGGGAGATGTGCATCAGGGAACAGACACCTGTGTGTCTATTCAGGGACAAAGAAAGAAGAAAAAAATTCTATTTTGTTCGTATAGAGCTGAGAAGGGAACAAAATAGAAGATGGCATTTATGTTGCAATAATGTGCATGGGAAAGAGTGACAAAGCAGAATTCCTGTATTTACTGTTCCTGTGGGAATGACCAGGAGATGTTGTGATCTGTTGCTCCCCAGGTTCCTCTCCTTAGTGTGGAGTTAGGCTGTCGAGACTGTGGGTTTTCCCTTATACAAGGCTCTGTGTATTGGAAGTGGTAGTTTGTGGAAAAAAGCTACTAAGCCTGAGCATTGTTTTCTTTCAGTGTAAGTTTGTTCAGTGTTCGTGCTTGTTACAGAGCCATTTCCTGGGGACTTGACATTTGTGTGGAACAGTGAATATTACAGAGATTTCTTATATGGTTATTTTCATATGGTTTGATAGCCGTGCTTCAAATCCATTTCAAATATGTAAGCATTTTTTTGCTGACATCTCAAAAGTGGTCTTACAAGTTTCTAAACATCTCCCGGTGATGTTTTCAGAGCAGCAGTGCTATAAATATGTCTTAAGGAAAGGCATACAATGCATGAGGTTGTTAAACTTCCTGCACCAGAAAATCAGGAATTATTCTCGTCGTAAAAATAGTAGTTGACCTCTACGTAACACTTAATAACCGATTAATTCTTAATGCGTGATAATTTGTAGTGATGATCTGATATTTTATTATCAGCATTATTAGCTATTCCAACTGTCATTGTGGAGTTTGTCTCCTTACCTTTTTAATCTTTAAGATATTTTCTAAGCATAATCATATTTTTTGCATGGGAGTCACTGTGTGCACTAGATTTTAAATATCTGATAAATTAATACAAGAATCAGTAAAAGGTAAACAAAAAAGCTGGTATAATCAAAAGGTGTCTGTTCATCTGGTAAGAAGACTTGAAAAATGAGTCTTTGTTTTTCTCACCCACTGACTAACTGTTCATTTCATTTTCCATGATTGAAGAGTGATCTCCAGCCTGATTAATGACAGACATGCTACACCTACAGCTTCTTCAAAGAGCTGCTCCTCAGCAGACACACCTACGCTTTAGCCTAAAAGCAGATTTGTAGAACCAGGGCAGATGGGATAAGAGAAAAACCCTCTGTATGCAGAGCAAACAAGATGTTCACTTTCTCACCTCTGCCTGCTCTTTGGTAGCATGGCTTCCTTCTGCACCCATAACCCTGCACCAGAAAGCCTAGACCAGAAAACTTCATTCCTTCTCTAATTTGTTGTCCCTTTGAGCTCTAGGTCTGTTTTCAGAGCCCTGTCACATGCAACTTTCCTAATGGAGCACAAGTTCTATCATTCTTACTTTATTTTTATTGACAGAACCCATATTTGGATAGAAATCTAAGGCCATGTTTAGAATAGTATCGTGCAGTTTGATCGAGTAACAGCACTCAAGTCCTTGTTTACAGACTTGAAGGTGATCAACCAACATGGGCAGTTCTTTAATGGGGAAAAGGGGCTGCAGGTATGCAGTGCTAGGGACTGTGTTTTTTGAGGTAAAGCTAAGGGAAGTAGTGAAAAAGGGAACAGCAAGGTGTTAAGTGCAACATGTGAAGAGGCGCTTTCCCTTTGCAAGGACTTAGGAATGTAAACAGATTGCAGCTTTGCTGGTTTTGCTCTCTGCTTCCACACTAATATTTTAAAAAGAAACCATTGGGATTGCTTCTTTACTCATGAGCGCTCATCTATGATTTTCTTCTCTGTGCTATTTACAGCTATCTTTAGTGAAAAAACCTCACTGGCTAAGCATCCCAGTGACTCCCTGACCCTGAACAAAATAATTGTTTGTGGTGCCCAGAGTGTGTAAACTGAACACAGGCTGGAGCTCTGAGCACATGCTCCTGAGCTGCCATTCTCTGGTGAGTTTTTAAACGAAAAAAACCCCAAACAAGAAAATGTGAAACCACATGTAGGTGTTTTTTAAAGACCAGATTATTGATCTGTATATGGTGTTAACTATTCATAAAAGTTACATTTATCTTGCACAGAGCTGTCTGAAGGTGGCTGAGAAAACACTCAGTATTAAGAACATCTCATTTTCAAGTTTCTAATAGCTGTATTTTAACAAGCATTTCTTTTTTCATTAGTGGCAAATGAAAAGATAATAATTTTAGTTTAGGTAATATACTTGTAGTGTACAGTACTAAAACAATCTTAATAATTTTATAATTTTAATAAAGCAAGTGAAACTGTCTCTCAATAAATGATATTTTTGCTTGAAGAGACTGATAAAAAAGTTCTTCCTCTATTTCAATGGTGATTCAAGGAATATCTGAAGAATTTAATTTTTACTTCTCTTGTGGAGGAAAGAAAGCCCTGTTTTTCACTGAAGAACAATGGGAAAATCCAAATGATCTGTACTTAAGGAATTTGTATGCAGAGCATGATGCAATGAGCTATCTTCAGTAGAGGAGGAGTAGGTGTGAAATGTCTAACGACTTCAGTGTAAAATGTTTCTCACATCTAACCATTGTTAAGATTTCAGAATTTTCCCATTCACCCTTAGGAGGAAGCAAGACCTTTCAAAAATGTTATGACAAGAAAGGAAGGGGGAAAAGGAGGGAGAGAGATAAGCCTAAAAATAACAAGTAGGGTAGGGCATATGTCTAAGATTATCCAGTCCTGGCCTGAAATCCCTGCCTTGAAACAGGCTCAAAGGGTAAATCCACACGGTTCAATGAAGTACAGCATAGACACCCGGGCTGGCTTGCTCAGAGCCAGTTCACACCCTGGAAGCAAAGGAGTTGCACTGACTGTGGATGGTGCCGAGAAATAGTGAGAAATACACTGAGGAAAGCACTGCACTGAAGTGGAACAGCCAGGCTGCACAGCAGTTCCATAACAAATCTGCTCTTAGCTCCATCTTGTAGAAATATTTTGGCCTGCCCATGATTGCAAGTTATATCTAGAGTATCCTGCAATGCCCAACAAAATGATGCTTAAAGCACAGAGATAACGTATTTTGTTACTTATGTAATAGCATCACAATAGTAAAATAATTATTAATAACATGGAATATTTAATTTCTCTACTTCTTTACAAATATTGTCATTTTATAGTATAAACTGGAATGCCTTACTTGTGACTATTTATTTTATTGCCTGAGTGAAACCAGTATAATTTTTTTAAAAAAAAAAATTATGACTGCTTTTATTTCATGTTGCTTTGTAAAGTTGGCATATGGAAGAACTACTAATACGCTTTATGTTTCTCTGCCTTAGGGCTATTCATTTTATTAATAAATTAAAAAGTATAGATTATGGGCACGTGCATTTCTAAAACCTTTCTATAGTAAGAAAATATAGACAAATACCTCAGTTCAATTTTTAAGAATTTTGAAAGTAGTAACCTTCAAATACCAAAGAGAAGCTTTTTTGAATACTGTGGTGGAAACCTTCTGGAAATATGAATAATATGACAATCTCCTAATTTGTACTAGAAACAGAACATAATTACATGCCCAATAACAGAAATAGGATTATTATTATAATTGGGGTTTTTTAATACAGGTTTCCTAAACCTGAAAAAGACTCTGGGATATCATGTCTACTCCTGTTAACTCACTTGCTTATATATCTTCTAGGATAAGGGCACCATCTTGTGTTCAGTGTAAATAGCTGTTGCAAAGCAGGAGATGTTACATTATAATGAATTTGAGAACTATAAAATTTGTTTGTATATTAAGATACAAGGTATTCTTACACATAGCACTCACATTCATAAAAAGAAAATATCATCATTAAAAATAATGTAGAATGAAAATGTTTGAAATTTTTAACATTGAA
The DNA here is from genome assembly GCA_013397055.1 of Pachycephala philippinensis. NCBI lineage: Eukaryota > Metazoa > Chordata > Aves > Passeriformes > Pachycephala > Pachycephala philippinensis. The sequence continues at coordinate 565,361 of VWZT01003310.1, read as the reverse complement.
CAAATGGTTTTATAAAAACTATTTTTTAATATAATTATTGGTTCAAATCCAAACTAGAAAAAGAACCTTTAATAAAATTTTTCTTTAATTACTGATTTAATTTAGATTATGTTATTTTCATGCTGTAAAAATCAAATAATTTATTAGAGACTTAACTTTATTAAAATATATTGGGTTGAATGATATGTGTAATTCTAATTTGCTCAGTTGTGTTATAATCATTATGAATTGTTCATCATATTGAATATGCTTTCTCACTTATTTCTAGGCCAGTACCTTGGTAGAGCTTGACTTAAGGCAGCTTTGGGACACAGGAGAAATAACACAGCTGTGTGTTCCCAGCTGTTACTTTTAATCAAATTATGAAGTCAGGGTTTTTTCAGGGAGCCGCAGAAGCATGGAATGGACTCCAGGATATGGGCTAGTCCAATTCTTTTACTCTAAGCAGGATCAGACACAGCAGGTGTGCCCAGCTGGATTTTGAATATCTTCAGTGGTGGAGATTCCACAACCTCTCTTGGTAAACCAGCTCTTGCACAGTGTTTGACCAGCCTCAAACTAAAAGTTAGTTCTTGAATTTAAAGGGAATTTCCTCTATTTCCTTTAGTGCTCATTGCTTCCTGTCTTATCACTGGGCATTGCTGAGCAGAGCCTGGTTCTGTCTTCTTGACTCCCTCCTGGTGGGTGTGCATTGACAAGAGCCTGCTCCGGCCTTCTCTGCTCCAGGGTGAGCAGTCCCAGCTTTCTCGGCCTCTCCACACACCTCCAAAGTCTCAAGCCTTTAAAGGCCTTCATGGGCTCTTGCTGGGCTCACTGCAGCACATCTGTGTCCCTTTTGTGCTGAAGAGCCCAGAACTCAACACAGCACTGCAGATGTGGTCTCACCAGTGCTAAATAGAGGGGAAGGATCATATCTCTCAGCCTGCTGACAATTCTGTTTTTAGTGCAGCTCAGGATAGTGGGGGCCTTCTTTGCCACAAGGGCATTTCTGGATCAAGGTGATTTTCATGGTGACCTTATTGCATACCTTATTGCATACCAGAACTTCTTCTGCAAACTTGCTTTCTAGTCAGTCAGTCCCCAGCATGTACAAGTGCATGAAATTATTCCTCCTAAGGCACAGGACTGTACATTCCTTTTGATCTGCTTGAAGTTCCTGTCTGCCCAGCCCAATGAGGCCTCAATCAGCATGACTTTTCAGAGATAATTGAGAGTGGCTTCACAATGATGTGAGTCACCTATTAGGGACATCACATCAGGATCCAGGGGTTTATGTCTGTCCAGTCGATTAAACATTCCCTAACCTGGTCCTCTTCCACTCAGAGAAGTCATATTTCTGCTGGGATCATGCTGCCCTACTGCCACCTCTTATAGGTATCCTTTCTATGTTTGAGTTTAGTCAGGAGCTCATTGTCCATCCATGCAGGACAACTGCTACCTTCACTTGATTTTCGGCCTGTCCAGATAGACAACTGCTGAACTTGGAGGAGGTGATCTTACAGAATCAACCAACTCTCCTTGAACCTGTATCTTTCCAGGACCACCTCCCATGGCATTTGTCCACCCAGATCCCTCAACAGTGAACTTTTGCTTTTCTGGGGCCCAGAACTATGATCATGCTTTTTGGTTTATTCCTTCTTGGCAGCGTACTGAACTCCATCATCTCATGCTCCTGACATTCCTTTTCCCAACTGATCTTATTTGTAAAAGTATAAAGCACAGCAGAGCTGTGCTCATCAGCTCCTTTATTACCTGTGTCAGGAAGTTATCAATGCACTCTGAAAACTTCCTGGATTGCTAGTGCCCTGCTATGTTGCCCTCTAAAGACCATGTGGTTACAATCCCCTAAGGACCAGGGCCTGTGACCATGAGGCCACTTCCAGCTGCCTGAAGAAGATTTCATTGACTTCTTGTTCCCGATCAAGTAGTCCAGACACAAAGTACAGTATTGGTAGCTTTCCACTGGGCTTTTCACTAATCATGACCAAAAACCCACTCAGCTCCTCAGCTGGGTGAGCTCTCTGCATTCCTGCTGCTTTCTCATATAAAGGCCATTTATGTAGTGATGGGGAAGACCATGGAGTCACAGAGTGCAGCTTCTGGTGTGTGGAGATGTTTGTGCTGCTTTATCTAGTTGAAGTTAATGATAGCAGTAGTTTCCTTTTGTGAAAACATCCACAACCTTGCTGTCACATACTGCTTGATTCCACTGCCATCCTGGGTTCTGTAACAGCTTTAGGAATGCATCAGCACCAGATCCATCTTGCTGTGGAAGAATCTGGTTTACTACCACTTCATTTATCTTTTAGTTTTTACTAGAATATCCTTGATGTAGCATCCCAAGACTCCTTTGCTGTGCCTTTTTTTTGGGCAAGAAAGCAAATTCCTCCAATGTACAACAAGACCGACATGTTTTCAACTTCCATTAAAGCTTTAATTCATTCCAACAAAATACCTTAATTAGAGTGGGGGGAAATATATTGACTTCTTGTCCAGCTTAATCCCTCCAGGTTTATGGGACCAGAGAGAGGACCTGGCTATTTTAAATTTATAAACATGAAGAAGAGGGGGCTGTTTGTCATTAGTTTTCTGAATCTTATATTTGTGTTTCTCTCATGCTAAGTTTGCTGTACTGGCTCTGAAATAGCTTTGCTTCACTATTCATCTTATTTTGACATTTATTCACATACCATTTTTTTCCTCCACTGTTCAATAGCACAATTTAGGAGAAACATAAATTTTCATTCTTTTTTCTTCCTTTCACTTGCCTTTTGTTTCTAGATGTCCCTGTCACCTTTTTACATAATTATTCCTTCTTCTTAAATCAGAAAAAAAAAGTCTTTTTTATTGCTCTTAATTTTTCTCTCATTTCTGAAACTTTTCCTACTATTTTCATTTGATAGAAAATCTCATTATTTCTTTCAGTGCAGAATGAAAAAAACCAATTGACTTTTTTTTTCCTGTAGAATTCTCTCCTTCTTCCTCTTCCTTTCACTTCCTTGCTACCTACCTTTAGTTCTCCTTTTCTACTTACCACCACTATATATCTGAATTCAGACAGCACTCTGTGCTTCCCACTTCACTTTTAAGATCTTTTGTGCCACTCTGAATGTTTTTTGGGGTTTTGGTCTTTTTTCTTCTTTGTGGCTTTAATAGTATAATCTATCCCAATCCATGCAAATATTTTTCTGTTTGCTTTTGTTTTTAATATTTCCCCCTTGTTCCCATATCACTACTTGTACTTTATCTGTTTGATATTTGGGTCTTTTTTGGTACACTTTGTACTTTGAATGGGTGGCTCTTTACATCTTCTTAGGTTTCTCACTTTTTTTTTTTTTTTGCTTAGAGTAGGCAGTGAGACTGTTTCCTCATGTGGGAAACATCCCAAAAGATCCTCACCTTGCCTGGAAACAGGGATTGCAGCTAGAGTGTGAAAGGCTGATTATGCCTCTGATGTGTTACTTACGTGATGTGTCACATCATGATGTGGCACAGTATCCTCCAGGCTCAGCCTTCACTGTCCCCAGATGACAGCAACAGATAGATAAGGACTGTCCCTAAGTATCCTCCCTTTCTAATATGCACATGTGCTCTTCTGATCTGTCCAGCATAAAGTAGAATCCTTTCTGTAACAAACTTTAAATGTGACCAGGCTCACTGTACCTCAGGAGATGGTATACCAGATTTAAAAACAAAAATTGAACAGTGGACAGGCTGGTTGATGTCTTCTGCATTGGCTAAGAGACACAGTATATGTATAGTGTTATAGCTGAGTGAGTGGTTGCATATTTGGGGGTGTTCACGTTGATTTTGATGGCATTTACTACTTGCTTAACACACCATAGCTGCTCCAAATAAGCCAGTTATGGATATCTTAACTTAAACACCTATTTGGAAAGTGGATTTCTTGACATGATATATGGGGTCATTACATTCTACAATATAAATCCTTTGTGTTGTCCTTTGTTTGCAAACCACTAAACCATTCTCCCTGCTATGCTTTTATGTTGTCATAGGAACTGCTTCTAAAGTTGCAGAGGAGAACAATTTCTGTGAAGTATCAAACTCGAAGTAGCAGTAATACAAACATCATAACTGCTTTCTGATTAGTTAAGGGTCTTAGTTTATTTTTTAACTGTCCCTTAAAAATAATTATAATAATGCTTTTGGGTTGTTTGAACTAAAAATGTATAAGGAGTTCATTTTTGCCAATTTAACACTGACAAAGTCTGTAGCTCCTCTAAATTATGGAAGGTTTTCTGCTTTGAAGAAGAGATATGAGGAGTAATTTATCTCTATTCTATTATACACTTATGGAGTAGTATCTTCACAGCCCCAACACTTAATGATCTCCCAACACTTCCATAAACACCACAGTTTAGCAGCATGTACAGTACCTTCCAAAGGCTTTCAGGCAGTTTCTTCACAGTAATAATATATGGCCATCAGTAAAGCCATTTTCCTGCAGCTTTAATCTGCATGAGTCTTCTAGACCATGGGCTTCAGGGACACTGAAGACTGTTGGCTTTTTTATCTTCATACTTGGGATCAAAGGAGTGCTTCTTAACAGTAGCCTTTCTTATGACTAAAAGATTTTTAAAATATTTTTACTTTCTCTGTGTATAAATGTTCAGGCACCATTGATATGGGGCCTAAAGTACCTATCTTCTTTGAGTCACACAAGTTTTCTTATAAAATTGGAGTTTCAGCAACAAACTAAAATATGTTATTTCCCATACATTGGATCTGTCTGGGACACAGTTAACTCTTTTTGTAGCAGCCCATAATGTTATATGTTTTGGATCTGTGGTTAAACTGTTGATATCACATTGATGACTCCCCATCAATGTTTGGAAGCCAACCCACTACAGCCATCAGAGTCATGCTAGGGGAAGGTTCAGTCATTTTAGACAAAACTGAAAACCTCTTGCCACAGAGTAATTAATAGTCTGTGACTTGAGGGCTCTCCATGCTGCATGTCAAATATTTAATATGTTCAAGGAACATGTGTTGTACAGCTTTTCCATATTACAGAGTACATGTCCACTCCTAGATGTGTTTGTTGAGGAGAGCTGAATGATTTGCTAATTAATATCATTTATAATTTCTCTCATTTTTAGCCCCCTGTGAAGCCAACGCATTCTTTTGCCACAGTAATATGTGTATAAATAATACACTGGTCTGCAATGGACTCCAGAACTGTGTGTATCCCTGGGATGAAAACCACTGCACAGGTAACATGTAGAATTGAAAAAGTCATCATTTACGCTGCATGAGATACAGCATATGATCCTCAGTTTCTTGTGAAGTATGTGCCAGATGGGTGAAAGATCAGGAAGAGTAATTCAGGGAGAGCATACATCAAGCAATAGGGAAAATGAAGGAAGGTAAAAAATGCCAATGGATTTTACTTTCAGTGTTTTAATTTTTTTGTCTGATGTTGCATTGGTTATGTCTGGCTGGCTGGTTATGCTCTTATGGGAGGCTTTTGGTCACTTGGTCTCTGTTTTCCATACAATCTAAAGTATAATTAAAGGTAACATTTTGGTTCCTTTGCCATAGTTACCTTTGTAGTGGAGTAACATATGAGTAGCAGATGTCTTTTAGATGCATGTCATGCCCATAATAGCCCATGTGGTCTTATAAAAGAAGATAAAATTAAATTAACGCTGTAAGAATGCAACCAAATCTACCTATAATCAAGTGACATTGAAGTACAAGGAACAAGCACAGGAAATTAGATGTAATATTTATTTCATAGGCAGGGAGTGATGTTCTTACTCATGTGCTGACAATGGTTTCTAAATATTGCAGTGGTTCTGTGAAAAAAATCCCAAACCAACCCCAAAACAGCATCTGTGTTGTCTTTAGGGAAAAGAGCTTAACTAACTTACACTGCAGGCTAAGGAGACAGTTTGCTTCTGTCTTGTATCTCCGTCTCCCCCCTACTGCAGATTTGTTCCTGGAAGCATGGAATATGCCAAATTTAGGAACCAATCAAGAAAAAATTCGGAATGAGGTGGATTAGCAGTCAGCCCATAAGTCTACTGAAGCCTGTAAAATCCTGACAAGCAGTGCAATAGGGTAAAACACAAATGAAAACATATACTCCAAAAGAGCACAGCTAAACTGTGGCATAGCATAATATTCTTCAAAGAAATTAAGCATAAAATTGGGAAATGATTATTCATTCTCTAGTTCTTCACAACAGAGGAAAAGAGAAAACCTTCACCACTCTCTAGTTTCCAGAACAATTTTCATCTTTCCTTCATCACGTGTCTTTTATCAGGTCTTGTGCATTTATCCTCTCTTGTTTTTCTGACTGAAAAAAGGAGGTTTGCTGATTCCAGCAAAAAAGTTGTTTGCTGCAGTGTTGCTTTTTCTAACTCTGCTTTTTCTCCAGAGTCTGTGTCAGTGAGTTAGAGACATATTGAGAGAATCTACAAGCACAGACAATGAGCTACTGAAGAGTTAAGTTTTGGTATCTAGGAGATTATGAAGAGACGAATGTTACTGTTTTGGTGCCAATAACTTTCATTTGAAAGGCTTTTTGTTAATTCCTTTTATATGTTTTAGATTGCCAGGAAAAATTACACTAAACTGGGTGTTGAAACTTAACCACAGCTGTCTTGCTATGCCTGAGAGAGACTGATGCAAATGCTTTCAACTTGAATTTCTACAAGGCTCAGTCACCATCTCATGTCTGCAGCCTTGTGAAAGCAAATCATGGAGAAAGATACACAAGAGGAGGGATAAACTGGTTTTATTTCATTATTTTACTGCATTTTTCTGCTTCATTCACAAAGTAAAATTTGCTGACTAACTCATTAGAGGCTCTTGAGTAAGGAGTAGTCGGTATGATCAGCTTTTGGATTTTTATGGCTGTTTAGAAAAGTTTTGGTAATTAATAGGAAAAAACCAGAAATAACTTGCACTAATTTGTTTTTTTCCTTTCTGAAATCTAAATTTGAATAACTTTTCTATTTTCTCCTGATTTAGCTTTTTCATTGAATGCTGTCAAAATTCCCAATCCGCTCACAAATATCAGAACTTAAATCCTGTAAAATCTTGTTCTTTCATAAGACCTAATGTCCTAGTTGCATATATTTATTGGAAGAGAGAGAAAATAATGAAGAGAACATCTGTAACAGTCTTGGGGGCTTTAGCAGGCAAATGGAGTTCAGAGGTGACACTGAAGCCATCTGCTTGTTATGGTGGTTGCTTTTTATAAAAAAATTTAAATAATTCTTTCATTTAATTAAGCTTGCAATATACCCTGAATAAATAAGTTTCCAAGTAAATAGGCACACAAAGGATTTGTGTGTTGCTTATTTGGCTTACACAAATACCTGATTTCTTCCTTTTTTCTTTTTTGTTGGTGAGATTGATTAAGTGAACTCAGACATGAACTAGGCTCAGCGTTGCCGTAATCTGTGAACCCATCATAGTGGTTTTTATTCTTGAACTGCAATTAATGCTGTGGTTGTTTGTTTGTTTGTTTTTTTTATTCCCTGTCACACAGAAAAAAGAAAAGCAAACCTATTGGACCAACTTACCAATACCAGTGGGACTATAATTGGGGTGACTTCTTGCATTGTGATCATCCTCATTGTTATCTCTATTATAGTACAGATCAAGCAGCCTCGTAAAAAATTTGTCCCAAGGAAAACAGACTTTGATCAAACAGTGTTTCAGGAGGTGTTTGAGCCTCCTCATTATGAGTTATGCACCCTTAGAGGGACAGGGACTACAGCTGACCTTGCTGACGTTGCAGATGACTTTGAAAATTATCATAAACTGCGGAGATCCTCTTCAAAATGCATTCATGACCATCACTGTGGATCACAAGTGTCTAGTATTAAGGGCAGCCGTAGTAACCTCAGCACAAGAGATGCTTCTGTCTTGACAGAAATACAACCCCAGCCTGTAAAACCACTTGTTCAGCCCATGAACAGGAGAAATATCCTTGTCATGAAGCATAGCTACTCACAAGATGCTGCAGATGCGTGCGAGATAGACGAAATTGAAGAGGTGCCAACCACAAGTCACAGGCTGTCCAGACATGATAAAGCTGTTCAGCGGTCAGTATCAATAGATTTTTGATGAAGACTATTGTGTAAGGACTTGATTGCTCAAACATGTTCACTCTGTTCAGTAAAGACATATTTTCTTTCTTCTTTAGTTATTGTTTAAATTTCTGTTTCCTGATAGCACATGCCATTATATTATCTCTCTTTCTGTCTCTCATCTCTGCTCCTCTTTCCTGAAGGATCCTGTATCTCAGTTTTACCTCTCTACTTTATTTCTTTCTTTTGCTTTTACTGTTTTATATACACCCACATGCATACACACACAGGTCAACAGAGAACAGGTACAATTTTAAAAACCAAAGATTGTGTCAATTTAGTTTTTGGAACAGCCATATACACGTGGTTTCCTTTCACTGAGGTGGCCTTGAATATCATCTGCTGTTGGTCTAACCATCTCTAAATAAATACATCAATAAATAAAAGATACATATGTCCATTTTGATGCATGACACAAGGATGAGGAACACAGTCCCGGAGTAAGGAAACCCCTTTTCTCATGGAACACTACTTTTTATATAATGAATGACAATATTTACAAAACTTTATTATTTATTGATCACAGTATTTTGGTTTGATTGTTTGACATAGATACACAGATACACAGATTAGAACATGAGACAACATAGTGAGCTCATATATTTACATATAAGAATGAAGTTAAAGGGAATCTTCCTAATCAATAAAAAAACCCAAAGTCATGCATAATATTTGTAATGAAAGAGCTATTTATTCTGTATATTGCATTTTGAATGACTGTAAATATAAATTATTAAAAGCTTAAAAGTAAAAGAAAAATAAAACCAGGACATTTTTGAACAATGTATTTGAAAAAGAACACATAACCCTTTTTAATATATTTGTGTTTTCTCCTGCATGCATTATTTATGCATTTCTTTTGACTGTTTATGTGCCCTCCGTATTTTCTTTGCACATTAAGGCATTTCTTTCTCATAAAAAAAAAAAAAAGTTATTTTAATGCAATTGCATGTCTATTTAAATTACTACATGAATATCGATCAGATTATCAAAGTTTACTGTCTATTAAGTATCTATATGTATATATTTCTTTTTTCTATGCAAACACTATTATTTTGAATGAAATAGCCATAACATTCCAGGTTCTGCCTCATTGGGTCTCTAAGCAAACATGAGTCTGAGTACAACACAACTAGGGTCTAAGAGAAAAACCTGAGGTAAGTAAACATACCTATACGGCAATTGAACCATCTGTTGCTTTCCATTTTTCTTTGTTATACAGCTAAAATGCATATTAGGTCTCAAATTTTATGTCATCTTATATGGAGTCAGGTCTGAATGCTAAAAAACTGAAAGGCAGATGACCACTTTAGCATTGCAAACTAAGCAAAATCTCTTAATTCCTTATTCTTGACAGAATTAGAGTCAGCCCTTAGCTAAAAAAAATCTTAATTCCAAACACATTATAAAGTCATGTGCTTTGCATGGCTCTTGTGGTTCATTTATTTATTTCTTAATTATTATGTATGGAAATAAAAGTTAGTGTCCCAGCATGTGAAATAGAATGTAAAACTTGGCAATTTAACTCAACTCAGTAAGATGTGGAACTATCAGTTTTCAGTTCATTTTTGTCATCCAATCTTATGAACAGTTGGGGGAAGAGTGTGTGTTAGTACTGATAAATTTAAAGATTCTGTAGCACTAAGGTTAATGTTTTCAAATTAAACTTACTTTTTGGAGTCTTTTCCTAAACTTTTCATTTTGCATAATTTTTATCATCACTTAATAAACATAATCTCAGATGTTTATAATGGAGTTATAGATAGCTGCTAGTCTGTCAGTTTATATATGTGTATATAAACATAGATATGTGTATATACATTTTTATGTGTATATATGTATAAAGCAATTTTACAGCGAAAGAATCCATTAATAGTTTTATTGCCTGTAGATATTTTAAGTTAATATTTTTCTGCATTTTTTCCTCAGAGAGAGTCTATTTTAACTCTGTTTTGTTTTCAGACAACTATTCACGCTGTCATGCAAACTCTGAATGGAGAAATCCATATGAATTTTCCCAGCTGTCTGAAAGAGAGAGTGGACAATTTTCCAATTTAATTTAATTGCCTTTATGCAAACCTAAGAAGTATAGACATATCTTACTTCCTTAGCAAGATATTCCCATTGCAGAAAAAATATATTTCTTTTGTAATTTGGTTGCTGGCCACCAAGTGCTCCTTAGTTATTAAATATATTTGGACATTTGCTGAAAATTTGAGGAAGAATTTAGTTCCTGAGACTGTCCTTTTATTTTTTTGGTTTTTTTTTAAGTCATAGTTTTCTTTAAGTTGATCTGTTTTATGTCTGTTATTTACTTGTATGTTGTGTGATATGTGGAAGAAGATTTACATTGAACTTTTGTTATATGTACGTTGTTTTCATTATATAGACTGCTTGAGAATAGTGCGCTCCTGGGTGATTTTGAACATGCTACAATGAAATGTGAAACTATCGTCCTTGGAAACACCAGCTAGAGGTTTTATGGACTCTCTGACCAGCTATTCTCTTATCATGAAAAAATTCAGCAGTGTTGAGTAAAATTACTAGAAGGCAATAAGACTTTGGTTATTATGCTTATCAGTCATTTCTCTTTTTCTTTTTCTCTCTTCTTTTTGTTGCAAGTAAAATTCCCAATTTCAGGAACAATTTATTGAAATCAGGTATTTAGCCATTCATAATCACTTCAATAGAAACGTTTGTTGGATAAGCATCTAGCAATATGACTGAATTTGACATTGAGAAATTAATCTGCATGTATGTTACTGAATATTTGAGTTGGCAAAAATCCCTTTATTAGATACATTGTAAAAAGCATGCATTCACAGTTATTGCTGTTACTGTTCCATTTCTGTGTCATATGCTTGCTACTTGTAACTTTTTATATAAAAATACATAAAACACTGTATAATAATTTCGTACCTTGAGTTTAATGCAATGTTTTCTTTTACCTAATTTACCAATCCTGTGTAATTCAGGAGGTTAAGCTCAAAATGTAGCTTCTAGGAACCTGAAACACAGATATAGCAGAGAATCAAATGTCTCTCATCCCTCACTTACCAAACAGAATACATTAATTTTTTAAGACTTAGATGAATTCATGATAGGTTAATCACCTAATTTCAGTTAAAAGGTTTGTGATAGCCTCTGTGTTCAGTTCTGTATTCTTAACTAATTTATTTCCACGGCAATTATTAGGAAGTTTGCTTCAGTATGGTAGAGTAGCAGATTTTTATCAGTTACACAAATCTTATGGTTGGGTTCCAATTTTAGAAATACAGACATAAACCACTTCCTTATGCAAGATAAAATTATGTTTGTAATTCAAGCTGTAAATGTTAGTAACCAACACCAAAATCAAACCTGGGAGGTTACGTTATTAAGGAATTATTATAGGTTAAAAAGCCACTATTATGTAAAGTTGAAAGCCCCCTCATCTAGATACTCAATAACCGTGCATAAAATCATAGTTTCATTATCTATTTAAAGTATATCTTCCAAATTCTCTTCCAAAACAAATCCCAGCTCCTTCTGAAACATCTTGTTTCATTCATGGTTGTTAGGTTTTTCTGCATAAAAATGTCGCTAGATTTATTGGAAAAAGGGTAAAGAATTCCATCTATCTTCCAAAACTATAAGTAAATGGGAAAAAAGAAAACTTAAAAGACTAACATAAAATATAAGGTGATCTATATGAGCTATTTAAATATATAATACATAATTTGCATAATTAAAAATATGGAAAATCTGATTTCTACAACTGTGACTTAATAGTGACATGAGAAGAAGGGTTTCAGGTATTTGACTATTTTATATTTACCATGTATTGGCAACTTTTTTTTATCTTGAATAGTTTGTTATCACGTATTAGCTACAAAAACTGTCCTTTGTCCTCAGCAGTCATTGAGAGTCATTGAGTCATCCCTCAGTTACATGGGTTTGCAGCATGCACTAATAGCTCATTTCCAGATCAGTATCTCTTCACAAGTTCATATGATTTATCACTGGTTTTTTTTCTTTAACCTTTCCAAGTCCTAGCTCATCATCCTTTTTTAAAGTATATTACGTTAAATATATTGCCACATCCATGCTTAAAATGGGTGCATCCTTGCATCCACTATAAAATAAAGGAAAAATGAAAGACTTGCTAAAAAAATGCATACATATGCAGACACTTGTATATATATTTATAAATTTTTACTATTGGAGGTAGTGTATAAATAAATATATAAGCAGAAGTCTAAGTATGAATTTAGATTTGAATGAATTATGTTAGTATCACAGAAAAATGCTGAACTTGTTTTTTTAAAGTTGCTGTATATTTCTATTTAAGTGCCTAAATCCCACTGTAACACAGAATTTGTCTAGTCCCTCCTAGACAAGTACACAATAAAATGAATTTTAAGATTTTTCCAGTGAAGTGTTAACTGAAAGAACTTAACTGGAGAAGACATAGATATTAATAATTACATTGCATACACATCCTTGCTTTCTTTCAAAAATATCCAATTGTGCTACAGAAAAAGGAAGGAGAAACATAAAACATTGAGTAAACAGAACAAGTCAAGAAAAGTGAGAATGGTAATGTTTGATCCTGGAATCTCCTTTAGAAACATATCGTCTAATAGCTAGGTATACCCTTAAACAAAAACCATTGTAAGTACAAAATATGTGTATACTGGGGGAACAGGGTCAAATTATATCTATTAAAAATATAAACAAAAATGAATTCAAACCCAGATAAAATACTATAGTTGAAGTATTTAATTTCAAGTAATTTAATTTTTTGTATAGTCAGTGTAAATAATAGCCTACTGTAAACAGCAAAGATAATATTTGCTTCATATCACACAATAGTAGGATATCTTAACGTGATCTATGAAACTCAAAATATTAAAATAAAAGGGGTTGTTGCTGAAAGTAAACAGTTTTCCTTTCCTATCAGTATTTTTCATTATTATGAAGCCACTTGTTTACAACCAGAGAGAAGTTCAAACAAGCTTTCCATTTTATGGAAAGGAAGATTGGGTTGTTAAATTAACACAGCTATATGTGTTAATATTGTATAACACAGTAAATTACTGCAGATTAGCTCAGCTACTGGTCCTAGCTTCATGCATTATACCTCACGTGTGCCTTAAGCTAAAACTAAGATTGATAGTTACTAGATCATTTTGGTTTGACTGGTGCAATGAGTGTGACCTACAGCCATGTTGACAGTATGCTTATTTCTTACATACTTTTTAAAAATGAGGTTTTGTTATCGTAGTGCCTTGAGATATTGTTTACAGTTGTGTGGTTTGCTTTTTTCCCCCCTCCATGTTATGTATATATACTTCTCTTTTTGCCTGATAGTTGAACAACCACACCCAACCATTTTTCTCTGCTCCAGAAAATATGGCCTTTTCAATTTGTCAAGGACTCTCTGCAGCATCATTTAAGAATCTCAGGAAGTCCATATTGTAAATCATCCTCATTTAAACTTTTTCTATCTTCACAATTTTAAAAACAGCTTAAAAAAAAAAAAATTAAAAGGGCTATGATAAATGTTAGCACCTTATCCTTCAATTTTTCTCCATTTTTATGCTGGAGATATTCTCCTGAACCTATCAACAATGTAACCAAGGAAGGAATAAGAGAAAGCAGGAAGATTTCTTGCTTGCTACAGAGCAATTGTTAGCACCCACACCCACCCAACCCCCAAATAAATCTGACAAAGAAAAGAAACACAGAAAGGTATTATAATTAGAAGAAGAATATAAAGGACTTTTGCTCATACCTATTCCCAAATTTGCAAACATATTTAGGACCGATAAATTCTTTAACTACCAATTAAAAACATACTGTTCATGTCCAGCTCCAAAAGACAGAAGTAATACTTTATAGAACACTGTCCTATAAACATGAAATTGGCCTTTTTTGTGTGTCTGCTGCTTTATGTATAAATCTCCCTGATGCCACAAAGATATTTCAGCTGAGGGAGCACAGCTGAAGTACTAAGGCATATACAAAGGACAAAAGCTGCACCATTCAAAACCCTTTTGAACACAGAAGTCTGTATCTGATCTGAAAATATCTCCTCACTTCTGACTCAGCATTTGATGTGAAGTCTTACACTCACAACTCCACTGCTATTCATCATTACCTTAAGATCATCTCTCTTTACTCTTTGATGATCACTTTACATCTTTATCACTTGCTGCCTTTCATTTCTGTCCACAGTGAGTTAAGTTCGAGTTTAGTTCTGTTCCCATCTCACCTCAAAATTCACTGAAAATGCTGAAATCCTACCAGCTCCCTGCCTTTGTGTTACCCTTGTATCCACCAAGCTCTTTCCCATCTGTCACTTTAGCTCCATCTTAATCATGCTTTGCCTATAAACAGCAGAATGAAAACATGGGATCTCAGCATACCCTAATCACGCTCAATTTACGTTGCACAACAAAAGCTATGAAGGTGCACTGGGATGGACAGGAGGATGGGCTCATTAGGCATTCTGGATCTGCATTTTAATGACTGTGCATCCGTGTTGTCTGGGCTATCTACCTCCATGTGTTGGCATGACTGCTCCTGTGATAGCCATACCTCAGTGTTCATCCACTGTTTTTCTTCTCCCAGTTTGCACCACTGTCAAACCATTTCCAGCACTTCTATGTTTTCTTCTGTGCTGTATTTATATCAGTATGTATCTCCACACAACATAAATTCTTGTCCTAGCCTCCTTCACATACCTATTAAAACAGTGCACAGCCTGGAAAACACCTGCAATGGTGTGGCAGAGCTATCATCAGCAAGGTAAGAACATCAGCTACCAGAAGAAGCAGGAGTTGCTGCTTCCATCCATTTTCTTTCCCAGGAAAAGGAATTGTGCTGATCCACAGTCTCCCAAAAAGGTCACTATGGGAAAACAGGGAAGCTGCTATCCCCTTCAAGCAATGAATCGTAACTGGGAGAAGAGAGACAATTTAAGAAGCCCATGATGAAAAATGGAAAGAACAAGACTGCTTAGATTTCTTTACCAAAGTAACAGACCTGACCAGCACTGTGCAGCATCATTTCACCTCTTCATTCTCAAAGGAAAACCGCAGTTCAAGCCTTCTTTATCCCAAGGAGAAGGATGCCACAACTGTGAGTACCAATTCTATTCAGAGCTCTTCAAGGATGTAACAGCTGCTTGCATAAATGTAGGCAGACAAGGACCTGCTGGGCCTATGAGGGTAGTGTTGTGCTGCTACATGCAGCATCTGAAACATCTAGATATTTAAATTAAGTTTTCCATTCTTCAGTAGGTCCTCCTGAGCTCCAGAAAGGTACATAATAAACACACCCAGCTACTTACAAAATGGTGGCTTTACAGGAAAGCAATTGGCATTTAGTTTAGTTGGATGTGAAAGGTACACATGGTGCTTGCTGCAGCTATTGTGAAAAAAATGAGTGCTTTTTTCTGCACAGATGCTAGATTAATGTATCTGGTTAAATGAACCATTCAGCTGGATCAACTGCATCACTAAATGGAAACACCTTTCATCTGAGATTTTACTTATAAAACTGCAGTGCCTGATTCATGCTTTAGTCACATCCTCCTTCAAGATCCTGCTCTTTTTCTGAGTTCAGTGAAAGCTTTAGTTAGGAAAAATCAGTTTGTTGAGCTTGAATGACTTACACTGTCTTTAGTGAAGCCAAAAATATGATCTATACTAGGGAAGGAGAGCTTCATTCTAATTTCTTAATGCTAGAGAAGTTTTCAACACAAGTAATCTGCTCTTTCCCTTTGCTTTAAAAATCAGTAATTCAAAGCAAAATTAATGCTCTATACTTAAGTCATCCATGTGAGTTTGAAAAGGGAAGTAAAACAATGAAAGAGAACATCAGAAATCTAAATTAAGCATATTTTCCCAATTATCAAAGCAACAATAATATTTTCAGAAGTTACAAGACTAACAGTTGAAGCCTTGGTTACTATACAAGCCAAATTCTACCTTTCATTTTTGTAATAAATTTCATATTATCATAAGATAAAATTCAGCTAAGGAATATGAGTGATTTTATATTTGTATACCAATTTAAAATGACAGATTTAACATTAAAAAATCTGTATGGTGCTCATATGCTTTATTTTAAACACAACTGATTTTGCTGGTCAGAAAGAATTACTGTCTTTTTTTTCAGAGCCAAGTTTCTGCATTTTGAGTTTTCCTTGCCAAATGTAAGACATTTTTAATTCCTTTCCAACTTTTTCACTCCCACATTCTACTGACTGGTTTTGGTGTAGAAAACACCCATGGGGTGATTTTGTTTGATATTCTGAGCATATCTGGCACCTCTTTAGTAATGAACCAGTACATTAGAGCTCTGCCTGCAGGAAGAATTTCTTCAACTGTTATCTAAGTTTCAAGGCAAAGATCCAGTCCCAGAGACTTTGTGCCACCATTTGAGAATAACTTTAGTGACACAAAGTACCTTGTTAGCTTTCAGTGTCTTGGTAGAAAGTCTACACTAGTCTAGGCAAATATTATTTAACTAGTAATAATTTAAATCTTACATTTTCAGAATGTCAACATGGTGTCTCCATTTGTTAATATTGCCATCTCTTTGGTGATTGAAAAGGAGAGTGATGTTAACATGGAAAACCTAGAGTTCATAGCAGAAGGCGGCAAAGATTATGTGACATTTTTATTAAATTTGCTACAGTTGTCAGATCTGTAATTGTTTTCCTTAAATTCAGCTAGAATTCTTAGTTTTACTCCTCCCTTTTGTGAGGCAAACTTTGTAGTCTTTATATGTCTATCAGATTAGTATCTCTTTTGCAATTCAGTAGCTTATGGAGACTCAAAAAGAAAAAAATATTTCCTGTACTGACATATAATATACAGCTTTATAAGAAAAGACTACCAAATATCATTAAAGTTTAGCTGGATCACAATGTGCTGCTAGAAAATTATTAGATTTGATATGCATAAAAATAAAAATAGGAAATTACTCTAAAATTTCTGCATTATTTTTGTTCCCTGAGATTTTATTATTCAACTGTATTTGATCAAAAGATAGAAACCTCAATAGGCATAAACTTTTATGGAAATCTCAATAGGGACATAAACTTTATATAGCATGAAGTTTTAAACACACATCTGTTTGGAATATATGGAGAAAAGGAACATTTAGAAGCTTTTTTAATGCTTTGAGAAAATGAGTGCTTCTTCTCTCCCAGAATTAATCAAACAGATTTTCCACAGGCTCCTTTCTGTAGAATCTGTGCATAGTGATGAACAATTCATTTAAATGAGATGTATAAAATGAAATATTTAAGAAGGAACAGAAATAGAGCATGGTAGTGAAAGTGTTTAGAAGTATGGTGTATGATTCTGAACCTAGTAAACACACCTTGAAATACTGCAAAATTTAAGTCCCTTTGGTTTCCATACTATAAGGCATATGATTTAAAGTTGTGACATACCAAGGGCGTAATAGCCAATTAAGTAAATAGGAGGTTTCTTTCTTAGAGTTCCTGAATCAGAATCTTGTCATCCAGCCTCTGAGGTTCAGCATCCTCTGTTGCTGATGACACTAAATGAGCTGATAATTCAGAAGGCTGTTCGTGACAGACCTCTTGTCATTTTTGTTAGGACTGCCAAACCCACCTCCTGCTGGGATGGTAATAACAGAAGTTAGTGGGTGATGAAAAATTCAGTTTAGTTAACCCTTAGCTATATATTTATATTGCCTTTTATATGTCTTTACATTTTACCAATTAAAGTAGAAATTAGAGGGTAGCTAATTTAATTTAAAATATGTTCTATCACCCTGTCTGGATTTGCTTTAGCATTCTTGAAACCTGTTTGCTGATAAACACCTATCAAGTATTTCTTATTTAACACCATGGCTCAAATGACATTTATCTTGAGCATGAAGTTCTGAAGATTTAAATTTTTTTATCTCACCTCGCTCCTTGACATTTATTAACATTTCAAAGCTCTCCAGCCTCTCAGGATCTGCTATCCAGTTTGGAGCTGACTTTTCTCAGTGCTGAATACCAGCCACGTCAGAAGAAGAAAAACTTTGCATCTGAATATCGCTAATCAATTTTCTCAATGTGAAGAACAATCGGAGTACCAGAGCCACATGATCACTTCTACTGCTAGGGGGAAAAAGAACCTTAAAATTTCAACTTGACAGGTTGTATTTTTGCTATGTGAAAACAGTCCTTGTCTTCAGTTTCGAAGTGCATTCAGGAAAAAGTGGAAATCAAAGGAGGATGATAAAGCAAAAAAAAAAATCATGTAAAACTCCAACAGTGGTAAGTAAATAAATAATTGTACAATTGTGCCTAAAATTAATGTACAGTAGCATACCGTGGGGTGGAGCCACTTCTGCTCCTTTTGGATAACTTGCAAATCCTCTAATGAGTTTATGGAGATTGTTTTTAGACCTGGATTAGGCATTGTCTTATAACATTTTAGTTAAGTTGTCCTCATCTACTTCTAAGATTTATGGAATCTCTACATTCCTAAATGCTTTTTAAAGGTATTAGCCAGAGAGTTCCAACAATTTCCACTGCTTCACTTATTTTATAGATCATATATAGATCATGTATGGATCACAAGAACTACAATATGGAACTCCTGTTGAGCCTAGAAAAACACTGCATAGCTATGACATCTAGTCAGTATTGTAATCATAGAGCATTGTTTGAAAAATGGGGGAAAATACAATGATGTATTATAATGTGACATTCAAGGACACCATCCACAGAACCCTAGAAAAGGACATTTTAGAGAAAAGGCAGTATGGAGTCACCTCTAAGGAGCTTTCCTTTGTCCTTTTTCATATGCTGATTTCTAAAATAATAGCAAACATGGTGAAGGAGTAAGAGAGAACAAAAGCATAAACCAGATTCTTTTCTTTCATTATAATAGTAATGTTTATCTCTACATCTGCTGCTTGGGTAATGTATTGTTTGGGGAGAATTCTGTGCTGATACAGGCTTTCAATCATAACATGTAAGGATGATGCTTATGCAAGCCTTCCCCAAGATTGTTATTGAAGTTTCATAAAATTCATAAATCCAATAAACATGATATGAGAATATTACAGCATTTTGCCTTTGCCGTTTTCAACAGGAAATGCATTCTAGATCAAAAAAATCTGCAGAAAGCTAAGGTTTGAAGAAAAGTCATGAATCTCTCCCCACTCCAAGTCCTGCATATTGTGGAGTTTAATACAGACTAATTAGTTAAAATGTGGTGCATATGCTGTCATATGCAATCAATTTTCTAATGTGGCCTGCTTTCCGTCACTTAGTATGCATATTTCCCAGGTACATGGATACTCTGTTATGAACAGAGGAGCTTATTTGTCCCCAGACAGCAATAAGCAGTCATCAGCTTGCTGAAAACTGCAAATGTGCCCAAGCTAATGCTGCAAGTATTTGGGCTGATATTACCCAAAGAAGTTGGACAGAGAAATACAAAGGAAGGCTTTCATCCATTTCCAGAATATTTTATGCTTGGCATTACAAAACGTATTTCAATTTATATGATGATAAAAATATATTATAAAGACTTATCAATTCGCTTTCTGAAGGTAGCGTTTTATTCTGGGGGAAAAAAGATGCAGCTAAAATGTCAAAATTCTTAGGAAACATCTGTTCAACCAGATCATGACTAAGGAAACTCCACAATAACTTTATTTGTATTTTGTTATTGGTTTCTGTTTCTTTCAATCCCTCTTAATGAATGTTGAAAGCTGTTAGTCTCAAAGCTGAATGTAATGTCTCAAAGCTGAATCTTGATTCAAGATCTTGGATAGGTTGAACCCTTTCTGGCTTAAGCACAACAGAAACCAGAGGAAAGATGAGTACTTGTCATTTCCTCAAGCCTGTGCCACTGCAGGGAGAGCAGGGAAGGAAACAGCCTCAGCTGGAAAACTTCAAAAGTTTTCTTAGCCTCCTTAACCCATCAGAAACCAAAGTACTGTAAATAAGGTCCAACTTCCGTAAAAGTGCTTCTTTGCTGCCATCAAAAAGAACATGAGAGGCAGGTTATGGCTGTCTGACATTCTTCTAATTTATCAATAGGTGATTGCTCATCTGCATTAGTTTTCATGAAACTCTTTCTGAAACTGATCTGAGAGGTTTCAAGCTGAGCCTTCCACATGAAAAAAAGTGGCCTCTAAACAGTGGGTCAAGGAATGGGACTCCTCCGTACTCCCCTTCTTTACTTCCCTATTGGTCTAATGAACATTTGTCTTTAAAAAGAAAAGGAATAATTCTCACAAGAGTAATTTAACAGCTAGAGTGTCGCACTTGAAGGCAATTAGTTTTAGAATTATTTCCATTGAATTCACAGCTTCAGGTAACAGTATCTGAGACCATCCAGTTGAAAGCAGGCTCTGATATTGCTTCTGTCTTTCCATGTTTCAGTTCTGCTATTCCAGTAGAATTTGGAAGCTCCTGCTTCTGTGGGCTGGAAGAAAATCCCTACAGAAGAGATGCTTCACAACATATGCCTTGGATAGCAGCCTCCCTTCCTCTCAGCTCAGTCGTTCTCACAGATGACCAAGGTCACAGAGGTGGCAGTAACCAGTAGCATTTGGAGGAAAAAAACCCTGAGGTGGTGCTGGAAAAGGGAAACTGAGGTCTTTTCCTGGTGTATTATTGCTGCTCCTTCACCAATAACAACTGATAAGTCATCTTGCAACCAGTGAAAAGGAGAGAAGTTTCCTTTTGTCAGCCCTTCCTTATGTGAACTTATACCTTATCTGAACTTACAGCAAGTGCTGACTGGCAGAGGGGCTTATAAGGACAAGGGTTTTTTCTATCAAATAATTTTTTATTTTCACTTATTTTTCAGGGAAAACTTCAGTATTGTGTTCAAATAGAGCTACCTTGTCACCAAGGTTTTTAGACACCTCAGGTTTTAGTGCAGGACAGGTTTTAAACACTTCAATATGACAGTCAGTTTCTATTGGAAAGCTCAATGTCCAGTATTGTTATTTAAATGAATTCATTGTCAAAACTACTCTCCTCATGAATACTTATTTCTTTTGATCCAGGTCAAAACAAACTCAATTACCTGCCTCTGTGACGGATTTCAATAAATCTTTCTTATTTCTTTTTGCTAAAATGGGAAGATATTTTATCTGAAGTCAGTTTCTAATTCAATTAGAGCTTCATCTTGGCTGCATTGAACTCACTGGGCTTTTTGCCACTGACTTTGATAAGGTTAGAATCAGACTCATAACATGCAGTTTCTTATTTCTTCCAGATAACCAATTAAAATATTAAATATCTCAGGGTGAATGCTTCCTTCTCATCCACATGCTCTTTGATATTGTGTTATTGCTTTTTCTTCTGTCCTTCAGTAAGTTTTAATTAAGGGTTCCTTTGTGTGTGTAGGTGAAGGGGGCTGTTTTATTTTAAAATTTTTCAGTATATGCTTCAGTTTTGATGGTTTCTAAAGAGAGAAAAAACAGGAACATTATTTTTTTTCTAGTGGAAGCCTAATCTACCAAATATGCTTGCCTGAGTACGAATTGGGAAATGAGATGATGAATAAGGGGTATGAGAGCAAACACACTCTCTCTCCTCTTCTAATCTAAAAAAGAAAAAAAGGAAAAGAATGTATTTGATTATTAAAAACCCTAGCTCATCAGACTCTCCAGAGAAAATAAACCTCCTTTATATTTCACAAAATGTCCATTGTGAAAACAAGATTAATATTACTGATAGTTGGATTAATTTCTGAAGTCACATTACATATATCCTTTCATTCTTTTAAAATCTGTCAGATCAGTTCTTACATCAGGGACAACTGAAAGTAAGGCCTTCGGATCCCGTTTGTAGCATTAGTTGCTGTGTCCGACAATATAGGTGAAAGGAATGTATATCAGGAAACAGAGATTCAGATACGAGCTTGAAGCAGGAGATGTGGGCAAAGCAACATCTCTAAAACATTCTTGAATACTGGTACAATTCTTACACGAAGAAAGAAGTTATTTGAGTAGTGGAGAGAAGAAGGAAAAGGGAAAGGGAATGAGAAGGCTGAGGGGGGGACCTCATTGCTCTCTACAACTACCTGAAAGGAGGTTGTAGTGAGGTGGGAGTCAGTCACTTCTGTCATATTTCAGTTGAGAGGATGTGAGGAAAGGGCCTTAAGTTGTGCCAGGGAAGGTTCAAATTAGATGTTGGAAAAAAATTTATCACTGAGAATGGTGGCTAGGTGTTGAAATAAGTTGCCCAGGGAGGTCGTGGAGTCACCCTCTCTGGAAGTGTTCAAGAGAAGCCCAGGTTTCTCACTTGGGGATGTGGTTTAGGGGTGATTATGCTGGTGTGAGGCTGATGGCTGGACTAGATGATCTTGAAAGTCACTTATAATATTTATGATTACATGTGACTCTGGCTTGATTTTCCTTCAGCTTTGTTCTAGCGACCATATACTTGGGTGACAGTGTATGTACCAGCAGCACTGCCTGGCTAATACTTGAACAAAGGTATATTATCCTCCATTCAGGCAAATACTTGAAAATCGTAACTTTGGTCTAAGCAAAGATTTTGCACTACAGTTATCGATTTGGGCCTTATGTGCAAGGACAAAAATATTCCAGTTATCTCTCTTCTGTGCAAGTACACAGTGCATATTGGTATATGCAAGATGGTAATTGTAGACCTTTCCAGAGCATTTGAAATTAAGGAAAATTTAAATTTTTACTTGGATTTAATAACAGTAGGGGACTAGAAGGGGAGAAAGTGAAATCCCACACAATCTACTGATGTGCCAAGATGGTAAAACATTATTTCTAATGGTGTGTTATGTAATTAAGTCTACTTTTTTATTTTAAAAACCTAAATTACAGGGTGTAGGGTGTTAGATGTATGAGAGCAAATCCCACTCCTTGTAAGAATTAAACTGTTGGCTACTTACAAGGTTTCCTAATGACAAAACTGTTTTCCAATACATTATGGCCTTGTTTATTGATTTATCTAGGTCTCTAAGGAATATTGCAGACTGATCTGAAATGTCTGTCTCATGTATATTGAAAGACTTAAAACTGCTGAAAACAACCTATTTGATGTCTGAATAATTTTGTCTAATTGATGAATTTAAAACTAGCTTAAAGAATATATTGGATGTTATGTTATTAACTTTTCCTTCTGAGGAGGGTGCTTTGAGTGTTTTCCTGCACGCTTTAACTCCTTGCTCTAGATGTTGCAAGGGCAAGAAAGAATTTTTTTCAATACATTGTACTATGAAGTCCTCTGCAGTAAAGTATTTCATCTTGACTAATATTTTTTTTTCTTTTGTCTGAAAATCAATGTACAGTCCTTTCTATGCACTGTACATCGAGGACAGCTTCCAGGGTTTGAAATCTGGCCAGTGTCACTGTAAGACTCTAGGGGCAGGAATGTAATATTTGTTTAGTTAAATCAAATGGGAACCATAGATCAAGATGTTATTTATAATCTAATGACACAGGCTAATTTTAGTAGCCAAGCCAAATATCTGTCAAGCAAGCAGTTGCTAAACCTTGCTTAAAGAGCTTTGATATTTATTGATCTTGCTGATTGTAGCCATACCTTGCATCTGAAAGTGATAAATGGATAAATCGAAAACCACATGAAAGCAAATTAATGCCTTTTATTTAAACAAATAGATGGGAAACTATTTTGTCTATATTAGCTCCAGACAACAGCATTTAAACTGCATAAATTTTCTCCTTTTTTCACCTGATCCAGGTGGTGGGATGCTTTAATTTTCAGACTATGATTTGAATGAAGCAGTGCTGAATTCAATTTCATTGAAATTCAATTTCATTGAAAATGAATTTCAACAAGAATGAAGGGATGGAAAAAAAGATACTGAGTTAAACTGAAAACAGTCCTTGGATTTGTTCAACAGAGTTACAATTGGGAGAGCTTTTGTCTTACTAAATACTATATTCTAAGGTTAAGTACTATATCTGGCCAGGAATTTCAGATGGAGGAGAAAAAGGAATACATGTTAGATTCAAATCAGGTGTTCCTTGATGTTGATCATAACTATGTGAGTTTTAGATGTCATTAAAGTTGTCCTGTAGTGCAAGCAAATTTTCCTTTGACAGAAACTGGCAAGATTTGAAAAATTACATGTTTATTTTACAGCAAAGTAATCAGGTAACTTTTTTTTTTTTTTTTTTTTAATTCATCAAGGCAAAGAAAGCAATACAAACTACATCATTTTATTATAATATTCAGATATTTTGGAGTGAAATATATGAGTCCATGGTGATTAATATCATGGATCCAAAGATGAGCTTTTTCTGTGTTTTGGGAGAGTCCTTGGATGAGCAAGTTTTTATTTATGCATATGCAAAATAAACCTATTCCTCTGGAAAACTGCCATATTTTGATGTGGAGATTTAAATCTGCTTCCTTTATCTCTAAAATTAATGAGTGTAAGAATTGTCAGCAGGCTTTTAAGTTGCTTAAAACTAAATGTGAGTGGTCAAACAGTATTGCAGAAATGTCTCTGGTAAAAAAGAACAAAACTTTCATGTGTTTCACTGGATTACTGGGAGAATGGTGGCAGGTTTGCAAGCATTTATAGATCAATGAATGTGCCGACCTTCCAATAGTAAATACTATTGAAATTATGGCAAACTTCCATTGATTTTTTTTAAGTCCTGGAATATAACTTTAGAAATATCTTTATCATAAGGTACATGGCAACTTGGATGATATTTTTTAGTAGAACAATTAGTAATTGGGTTAAAAAAAATGCTTCAACTTTTCAACCGTTCTTGTCAGTATGAACAATCCGGGTGAAATAATAAATAATGCTAATGGCAATGTAATGAAATGTGAGTAGTGAATAGCACTAGAGATCTTCTGGAATGGCTGATCTATCCAGTACTTTATCAGAAACACAACTTTTAAACAGTAATAAAAAACCCTGCACTTTTTCAGATTTTTATTTTATATAAGACTGATGTTAATACAGATATATTTTCTATCTGATTTAATAACACTATACTTATTCTATCCATTTACTGTGTGTCTGTCAAAGTTTGTGCTAGCATAACATTCACAATTCACATCTGCAATTTCAGAGAACTTGAAGGTGTTATTGCTGTTTGTAATATCTTTCTGCCACTTTTTATTATTTATGAGCTGATGGTGCTTTCTTGTGCAAACTGAAAAAACACTTTGAGAAATGTCATCTCTTTCCTTATCTGTTAATTTAAGAAGAAGTACAACAAAAACCTTATATATTTAACTGTACTATAATATTTTAATTTGTCCTTTGTAGTCGGGCTCTATACTGATCTCTCCAAAAGCATCAGCATGCATCTGTTCATTGGTCAAACCAGAGTCTACACTGTATTTCTGAAGTGTGTCCTGAACAACATAAATTTCTTTGGCTCCACTTGTTCTTGCTGTTTTCTCATTAGGATGCCTAAGGATTTTCACTGAACTGGTGGGATTGACTATAAGCAGGAACTGAAAATGCCCCCATTTAAAGATGTCTTGTTGCTGAAAAAGACCTTGACCCCACCTTTCAAATTCCAAATGGAATGGCAATCTAAAGTGAACTTGTTCAGCTGAAATTGTGGGGATCTTAAGTACTCCAGGCTACTGGAAAGACATCCTATTATTAATCCTGCATTAATGAAGAGAATGGACTTAGGGCATGATCCAGAGCCCATTGTAGTCAATGGGAGACTTTTTCCATTGACTTCATCGGGGTTTGGATCAGGCCTTTACTTCCTAAAATGAATAAACTCCCAGCAAAATCTTCTATAAGCAAGTGGCATCCTTTTCTGAGATCTTAGAAGATACCGAAGACCGTAATACTCAGACCTCACCCATGAATATGGCTGTGCGTGTGACTCACTCCTCATGGGGAGCACCCAGTTTATCTTAAAAGCTAAGAAAACCCTTTAAAGTCTAAGCATTGCTGGTCACATTCAGAATATTTGATCTAGAAAGTAGGGATTTATGTGCATAAAATAAATTGTTAAATTATGAGAAACAAAGTTGATACATTTCTGAGTATTTCTTAGTTTCCAAGGGAAAGGGGATTATTTAAGTTTAAAACTCCCAGAACACTAGTATGTGAATTCTTGACATTGAGAAGTAAAAAGTAATGATGTCAATAGAGCCTTTAATTTCTGTCACAAAAACTGTAACAATAGTACTAACACAAAATCATCAGTTTGTCTATGAGGAGTGATGATTTTCAAGTTTCTATAAAAGAGATGGCAATATGGTACAAAATTGAAGGCAACTGAAGGATTTATTTTAAAATAGCAAATAGAAGGGAGTTGCAAAATTCCTGTTTAGTTGTTGTTGGTTTTTTTTTAGAAAAAATTAAATCTTCCCCTAACTCTTGAACCTGTGTACTTTCCAAATAAATAGTTCTAATTAAGTCATGTAAATGTCTGATATCCTGAATCCCTGACAATACAGGCTGAGCAATGGCTTCAGGGCTTTTGGCTTCATACTGTTGATTAGTTACATGATTTCTGACTTGGACATCTGCAGTACTGTCTCTATGTCTGAGATGCTCAAAATTTCCTTTACAGATAACCCTTTTGTAGCAGAAATCTTGTCATGCTACTGCAGTTGTTTAACATTGATCTGATGAATTATGTCCCAAAGTTACCTCTATCTCTGTAACCATTATGAAAGAAACAAATATATCGACTCAAAATACATGTATATATTTGAGCACATAATTTGTTTTTGCCTCCATCCTCACTTGCTACAAACTCAGAACCTTAAAACATTGTGATCAGGACCAACAAAAATCTAAAGGTTCAATAGTGACATGGTTGCTACAGCTTTTGGACTCCCAGAAATCCTTATGGTAGCAGTGGAGAGAACTTAGACACTGTCAATTGTAATTTTCCCAGCTCTAGGGCAAGTGATTTGCAAAGGGAAGAAAAAAGAGCTTGAAAGATTTCTGCCAGATGTTCAGGGATGTCCTAAATTCAGACACCCTTGATACATTCTTCTCCTTTCCTCTCCTTCTTTCCTCCTTCTATGTGAAGGTGCTGGTATTTTCCATTTCTTGCCAACTGCCTGAAGTGATTGCTGTCTTGTACTTGTAGAAAATTCTGACAAAAATCAACATTTTTTAGCAGAGTATTTTGTTCCTCCTTTCCTTGGCCTGATGAGAGGCATAGAAAGAAAATTTTTGGTTTATGTGGCACATCTGAAAGAGTTATCTGTAATATTGAGTTAGCATTTTTTTTTTTGTCAAAACTAATAAACAAGTAGCATGGGACAGATTGTTGGTGCTTCTGAGGTAATGACAACCTTTACAGTAATTCCATATAGGCAAAGTTTCCTGGTTGACTGAAAAAGAACTTATATGGAAATGGACCTGCTTGAAAAATGTGTTTGGGAGATATAATGATACAGTGAAACTCCTCAAGAACTCTTGCTTTTATATTTAATCCAAATTTATTTTCCCATTAGAAATTAAATGCATTAAACTTGTTAGTTTACACAAATTTTAGGGAAACTTTACGATCAAAGAATGTATTGTAATTGGGATCATTATTTCACCCTATAATTTGTTTTATAAAAAGTTCGATGTCTTACTAGGTGACTCTTGTCATGGTTCATGTCTCCCTTGATTGATGTGATCCTATTTGATCCCATTTTTGCAGTTATAAATGTTGTATAGATCAAAAATTCTCTTTGACCACTGGAAAGGTTTACCATTACATTTTCCAGAGTTATATTCTATAAGTCAGATTGATATGACTGTAGTTTATAATGAAATTAAACTGTAAATCTCTATATGTAAAACATAGATACTTTCTTGAAGTTGACTTTGGGCTACAGGTTTTTGAAATTTGCTCTTATATTGTATAGTTTCTTAATAAATGTTAAACTTGTTCTTTTATTTTATATCGTCTCTTCATTTTATTATTTTCTTATTGCTAGTTCTTAGACTTCAGCAATAACACTAATTAAAGCTGTTCATAGATTTCCTTCCGTAATTAATCTCTTTTTCTAACTTCCAAGAGAATGTTTATAACATGCCTCTTTATATTCTTGAAAAAATTCTATGATAACACTGCCAAAATATTTTGGAATTGTTTTCCTTTAAACTCTGTAAATTATTTCTGTCATTTATGTTATTAGATTTTAATTCAGTAAAAATAAGCTAACAAACTGTGAAGGGCACAAACTATAAACCTGTCAAAAGATTTGGCAAGAAAAGTCATGAGAGAGAAGTATGAATGGGAATTTGGAGTATCAGTTGTGTGAGTGAGTGATGTTATGAAATAAGGACTTTATGGATGATGAGTTACATCTTCAGCTTGAAAAAGAATGGGCATGTATTTTACAGAGTGTGGTAATTCAAAGTGACCAAATTACAGGGCTGTCACAAAACTTCCTTTTCAGTTGTCTACCTAAGACAAATCCCCTTTTTTCCTTTACTTCTGGTTTGGTTTGTTTTTTTTTTAAAGAATACAGAAACATGAAATGCAAGAATTCATTCAAGTATGTCACTGTGGTGTGGCAAATTGTATATTGTCCTGGTTCAGACAGTGTTCTGCAGAAAATTTATGTATTATCTCTGGAAATTTGTATTATCTACAGACCACCTCAGAGTTGTACTCTTATTTTTAAGAATCTTTGAAGTGATGTTAGTTCTGTAGCTGTCTATGAAATTATCACTGTTTCAAATATATCAGGAATATTGTATTGCTAGTTTCTCTTTTCAAAATAATGTGTATGCATTAGCTGAGAACAGAGGTGAAATGGTTGAGCATTAGAAAACCATGCTGATGGACAAGCTGGCATAGCAATGAACTGAAAATTATAGGGAACTGAATATCTATATAGGTTTGTCTCATTGATTAAGGTTTATTTACTGTGGCAAGTCAAAAGCACATAGGAAAATAATTCCTCTCATGTACAAAAAGAGAACAAATGGATGCCGATATGGAAATTAGTTGCTTAAGTAGCTATTACGTACAGAGATATTGAACGAAACGTTGTTGGCAAATGGTTTTGATTTTTTTATACATCATGTAATGGTTGATAAAGGTATAAAACAATCCATTAATGTGTTGTGACATCTTCTATAAATACTAGAGAGAGATAATTTTCATTTTGTACAGAAGCAATGCATGTTAGAAGAAAAAGCATATCAAGACCTCTTAACCTGACAATTTATACCCAGAAACAGAAAAAACATTTTGATTCACAGCTGAGAGTCTCAAAGTGATTTATGTCCTTGGAAATCAGTTTCATTGCTTAGAGCTGATGTATTCCAAATTAATAGTATATAGAAAATACTGTGTCTTGAGAACTTGAAAGAAATTCTCAATTGCCATACTCACCTACACAAGGAAAAAATACTGCTCCTCAACTGAGCTGTGGAAATGTGCTACAGACACAGACATACAGACACTCAAACACCCTCTTCACACACAGTCAATGCATTTCCTATTCACTGTTTTGATAGCTCAGTTTCAGTACTTCTGGCATATTTTATTTTTGAGAAAAGCTTTTGAAAGAAGATATTCCATGAATTATAAGAACAGCAAATAGAGATATGACTTTGGCACATATAAGAATAAGGTTTAGGAATAGCTTCCGTTTCTATAGTCCGAGAAGCACAGCTGTGTCTGAGAAACACAGGCTCTGAAATGGTCTGCAGATGTTGATTGTTCAGCCTTGAAACCTGCATTATTCAGATCAGAACTACTGTAGATCGACCACCAACTCTTTACTTTGATAGACACACAGACCGGGATGTTTCAACAGTTTCACTGCGTGTAAAACAGTTTCAACAGTTTCATGTGCAATTTTTTGTGGCTACAGTGGGCCTCTCCTGTTATTTCTCTAGCTATTGAAATTCTCAAAATGGAATATCTTAATTTTGCTTTCTTCCATATCCTTAATAACTAGTTATAACTAATAAACTCTGGAGCTGAAGTTCTGTATTGTTTCCAGCTCAAGCAAACTGCCAAGTGAAGTTGACAATTGTAAATGTCATGCGAATATGTGTTGAAGAAGACAATTACTGCAATTACCAATTTAAATTTAAAATTATCTTTTTTCAGTATTCAACTATCACTTAATCTCTCAGATGAAGACTGAAGATGTGATGTTATTGATTTATTTTTAATAGAGAATAACCTGCCCATACTTTCCCTAGGGTATATGTGCTTGGAAACAAAAATGATGAAGGGTAGTTTAGGTTTTGATGGATAGACTAGAATATTTTCATTTCCATCTCTACAGCATGAAAATTCTAAACTCCACACTTCTAAGGGCCAGAAAAGGGAAAGGGTTTACATTAATTAGTTTATTTTTAATCCACTTCAACATACCACACACTGAAAATAAAGAACATAATTTTTTAAGGAGATCTGACAGATGAGTTATCAAACATCTTTTACTTTATTTCTTTCATAATCTTATCAGGTAAAACGGAGTCAAAGTTTTCAACACATCTCCTTCATCTTTTCAGGTACTCATCTCTTTGTATGTGTTCTCTTTAAATTTCCTTTGTGAAGTTTATGGCACTCTCTCTTCCAGCCTTCTCATTTATTTATTTTCCAGGACTGCCCCAGAGGAAAAACATCAAAATGGATCTGATTTTGCATATTAATTGTCAGAGCACTAACATATAGCATAGGTGTTTCTGTTGTTATAGGAGATAAATTGCATCCTTTTGGCCTGTGGAAATACTGAAAGTGTTGTAAGTTTTCATGGGACCAGATGGTTTCTAATTACTAACGCCATTGCCTGGAAGATTGTTTTTAGTCACTGACAAACTCACATTATATTTGCATTTAAATGGCTCTCAGATGTACCCAATAGTTTCTCAATATACTGTCAGTAGGGACACAACTCCAATTCTATACAATACCTTCAACTGAAGTAGCTGCTGGCCAGATGCCTGTACATAAATTAAACACGCTGTGGCTCTAGTGATGTCTGGTTACCTTTTACTTCTTTCTTCAGAAGAGGGTTTTGCCCCCTCCACCGATAAACCAACCTCTATGTTTAACAAGACAGCCTCTCACATTTCTTTCATTATCATTTTCCCTGGGCTAACGGAGTCTTCCCTATTGAAGTGAATTACTTCCAAGTACTACAGGTGCTGTGCCTAAAAATCTACTTAAAACAAAGAAAAAAAATCCATTTGTTTTGGTAAAGCTTTCATCACAGTACTGCCAAAACAGAGTCATTACTGCATTTCTTCTAAAGTTGACTGAACTATGGTTCAAAAATAAATTACAATCAGTGCAAATTGACTTCATGGAATAGATTGCACAAAACTGCACTTTACAGGTGTTTGTGTCACTGTGTTATGTTGTGAAACCTTCCCAGGCAAAAATTTGTTTGGAGAATATGTATAATGTAAAAAAAAGATATTTTGAACATTAGATAACAACTGTGTTCTCCTCAAACTTGTACACTGCTATCACTGACATATGGAAAATTTTTGAATATTGTTTCAAGGTTTATGGTCTGAAGTTGACTATTCTAAGTTTAGACATGATTTTTTTCTGATTTCTATAATTTCATGAATGTGATAGTGTGTTTACGTGACTCTATGATATTCATACAACAGCAATCCTTAAATATTTTCCAAATATAGCAGTTTTATCTGTTTACAAATGTAATGTAAGGATTTTTTTAAGTATTTAATTTTATCATTAGAATTCATAAAGATGAGAAAAATTTTAAGTCTTTATAGTTCCATTATCCCAGCTAATGTCATGTCCTATTAATTTCTGAAAACTCTTTCTTTTACTTTCTATTTCAGTCACTGATTACGTATCTGTCTATTCTTATTATAGTTGGTTTACATATTGTTGCTGTTGAATAAGTGTAATGTCTGCAAACTGCAGTGTCATATTATCATCATCTCAAATGCAATGGCAAGACACGTACTATGAACAGTTTTCATGAACTGCAGAGCAGGTGAGCATGTTCTGAGGTTAAAGGAATTTTAAGATGGGCAACTAATTATTTGCACATATTTCATTGTTATTCTATATACTTTTTTTTAGTTAGGCTTTTAGTCCACAGAATGGGGAGCTTTTCTGGGACACACTCTCAGTCTTGCTGAAGTCAATGTTAAAAGGCTCACAAAGCTCAGATTTCATCCCAGGTATTTACATTCACTGCAGATGTAAAGGTAAAAGTTACTGACAGCTCTTCTATTATTGCTCTGCATGTTTTGAGGGTAAGGTTTTGAAATTAGCCAAACATGAATGCAGACAGCTGGGACAGGACTGTTTTTGAGTGTATGAGAATGAATCATATTCTGGATCAGGAAAACCAGCCACCAGAATTTCCACAGCCTGCACTTTTAAAAGAAATGCATACTTTGCAGAGGCACATTATTGTATGGTTGGTGGCAGTAGTCCTACAGCTGTCAGTTCCCATGACAAAGGATGGAGGTCCAATAACAGCTGACAGTGATGGGAATTTTTCTCTAACTTCAATATGATTCTGGAATGAAATACTGGTCCTATGTATTGTTTATCTATATCTGGTTTTGCTCGGTTTCCCTTGCAGCCAGCAGGAAGGCATAGGCTTCTCTAGAGTGATTCATTCCATCCAAAGGCAAGGGTGAAGATGTGGAGGGTGATTCACCTTCCATCAATTTGGAGAGGAATGAAAAACCTGACTAATAGAGACAAGTCAAATAACCAGATTTCTAATAAATCACTTAAACAGGATCTTCAAAATATCATGTTAAAAAATCTTGACATGTCTAAATATAACAGAAAAAAACAAGTTTAAATTTAGTTTTAAGGCCAACAGTCAAATTTTCCTCAAATTTTCCAGATGAACAGGAGAGAATGATGAAAATAGTTTTCCTTGTTAAGTCTTGGCTCCTATGTAAGGTGCTTCCTACAGTGCAGGCTGTTTTCTCTTCCAGTAACATTTTTAAAACCATCTGCATAAACAGGAGCTGTCAAGGGCAAAACTCCACTGGTGTCTACCAGACAAGCTGGGCAGGCATATGCTCTATAATGCTGAGGGGATATAAATGCAAGCATTATCCCTCCTGCTGTCTGTGCAGCCAACAAACCTCAGAATCTACATGAAATCATGGTTTACTCAACATGTCAGTATGACTTGCTTGGTTCTAATAAAAAATAATTTTCTTATCCGTACTGTGATGGTTGCATTTAGGGGAACACACTTCTGTAGCAATGCTGTAGTAAAAAATATTTGTAACTGATCCTGACTAAAGGCTGCGTCTAGTTTCAAGTGCTTTTACAAAGACCCTGCCCAGGGAAAGGAGAGGACATTCTTGTAGGTAAGTATGTTATGATGAGTAAATAGAGAAAATAAAATCTACTGCAGACACCAGATCCAAGTCCTGCATCAGGAAAATATCTCTGTCCAGCAACTTAAATTCAATATACACCTTTCATCTGCAGGCACCCTTGGCAGGGCTCAGAGGCATCCAGATGAGTGGAGCAGCTCTTCTCTTTGGAACTCACAGCAAAGAAGAGCATTCACTGGGGTTGTTCTGCTGAAAGAGAACCAAAATTAATCAATCCTTTCCACACATTAGGCTTGTGTCCTGCTGAGAGACATTTTCATTTGCATTCTGTCCAAGGTCAAGTGGAAGTTGATGGACCTAAACTATTTCCGTCTATCCACATGGAAGGGAATGAAAAACATGAGAAATATACACAAGTCAAATATTTGGATCTCTAATAATTCTTCTAAATGGGTTGTTCTGAAAATTTTTAAAGGAGCATTTACCCCTGTACTTTTTGGCCATATAAAATCTGTTGATTTCCTCTAGACTGTCACTACTGGTCACATCAGACCAATTAGAAATTGCATTAATTCAACAGTTGTAAGACAACAGGCCACTTAGGCATGAATGCTTCAGATTTTGAGAACTGTAAAGCATGTCTAGGAAATAAACCCCAAACTTCTAAAAAGTCTTTACCAAAACTAAGTCCTGAACTACTTAAATCTGAGTTGCATGGACAAAACCAGAAATTTCCCCTTTTGGAGGAGTTTGGTTGCTTAGTTGTGTTTTTGTTGTTTCCTGCTTATTTGATTTGTTTACTTTCCCAGATGTTTGTTTCATTCCACACTCTCTGAGCTATTATTTTATGAATTTTGAGAGTTTTGACATTTAACCAGTCAGGAACAGCTAACAGAACCTCCACAGAATTTTTAGCTTATTAAGAATCATCTTAAGCCTAGAAATAAAAAAAAAAAAAAAGAAAGTAATTTGTATTTAAAGCTGAAAAGAAATAAAAAATTAATGGAAGAGAATGGTTGTTATCTCAGCTTTAAATATCACCTTTATTAATGATAGACAGAATGAGGGGTAAGGCTCATGTCTTCCTTACTACAAAAGTCTACAAACATCTGTTTTTGATCCCTTTATATACATTTCTTTCTCATACTGAAAAATATTACCGAATGTGTTTCTGGATTTTTATGAAATGGACCAATACATGTCAAATATTTTTGAGGTGTCATATATTTTTGAAATAACATGACTCTGGCTGGCACAGATTTATAGATCCCTAAGATATTTAACTTTTTGCCTCTGATCCACAGCAGAAAATGTAAGGATCAGCAAATCCTGAGAAATTAACTGGGTAGAAAGCTGTTTGACTTGAAGATTAAAAACAGTAAAAAGACAATCCTTGGCACTACTTGGAGTTGATATTAAATCAAATCAAGGAAATGCAATATGCTCAGTACTCCTGAATATGAGTAAGGGAGCAGTGTCAAAATTGCTATGTACAAAATTGCTACAAGAAGTATTTTGCTATTTTAAATCAAACTAGTAAAGCAGAGCTACCAGTGGAATCTATTAATTTCAATTTTACTATGTCAGCCTACCTGAACTTTTTTTTGGTCATTATCTCTTTTTTTTTAATTATTACTATTAATCAGTCAATTCTTTCTAAATGTTGGGAATTTCTGTTAACCAGTGGAGCAATAACACATTTTTTCTGTAATGAAGAAAGAACTATCACTCTATATGAAGTATAAAATGGTATGACTGGTGTGTAAATAAACCAACAAGCAGACCACAGTCTAATCCATTTATTCATTCAAGTACCATTGACTTCTGGACTTGTTTTGCATCAGAAACAATTGCTACTGTCTTATATAATTAAAATAATAAATCTTTTTGCTTTATAGCATTGTTCAGTAAATCCAAAGCCTCTTTCAAAGCTGAAGGATAATTTCATTTGCTTTAAGGAATCACTTCCCAGCAGAATTTAATATTTATATGTGTGCATACACATTTAAGCTAGTTTGTTACAGAATTTCTCTGTTGCCTTTGTCATAGCTACTGCTTTAGTGAGATATATGTCTGGGTACAGCACTGTGGTTGGGAAAGAAGACCAAGAAAACCTAGTGCAAATCTGATAACTGTGAATTTATGGGAAGCTCTCTCAGTATGATTTTAATAGCTTATTGAAAAAAATGAACATTCACTTGCACTTAGTAAATTGTATCTGTGTAATATTGAAATTTAAAATCTTCTACAGTTATCAGGTAAAGAAATGGATTTAGATCTGAAAAACCATGAGCAAAATTTTTGTCATATAAAGCAACAGTTCCTGAAAGGAATCTATACACCTGAATTTAAACATGGAGTCTAAGTAATGTTATAGAATTCTGGGCAGGTTGGTTTCCTTTGAAGTTAGTTATTAATTTTCCTTTTGATATAGTGTGATCATCTACGGTAATAAAAACCTGAAAAGAGTTAATAGAGTATGGTCACTGTCATTACTGATGACAGGATTTAAGATGGGACATTTGTGCATCAATATATCTCCGGTTGTTAATTATATAAAAGCCATTGTCTCTATGACTGCCTGTCCATGGATATGGAGCTATAACATGCAATACTGACCTAGGTTATTGAAAACCATTTTATTACTTGTCTCGTTATGCCTCCTACTGAGGATATTAAATTAGTCCTTGCCATCTGAAAATAAACTATTTTATTAGTGGTGGAACTGCCAAGGACATTACAGGGCTCCCTGGAATTCTGTCAAGGAAATGTCAATTTGGTCAATACCACAGAAGTAGAAAGCTCTATGAAAATAAGGCAAAGCAGGACAAAGCACTCTTGCCACATGAAAAGAGAAAACGGAAGTTTCAAGAACAGTTCTATTGAGATAAACATCTTCACATGTGTAAGTTTACAGTTTAGATTCAGCATTCAAAATGCAGGCTATGTGTAGGGTAGATGAAATTAGATAAACTTGTGTTCACTAGACTTTCACAATCCTCCTAACACTCTGCTCTCAGAGAAGTAAATTCACGTGCCACATGTCAATCTACTACTACCACCATTGGCCTAATTTATCAATTTACACCCATACTTTCAAACAAGTTTAAATAAACAGCAACAGCAAATAATATAAGGAGAAATATTATAAAGGGAATCAAAGGCACCAGATCAGACTACACAGATTCTGGATTCTGTGAGATGATCTTGCCACTTGTTTCTGACAATTTTGATAGTAATTTTGTGCTAAATTGACCCAAACAGATAGTTTACACCTATTGTTGTCCAATGTTCAGCATCGGTACAGAGAAGTAATTGGGCCAGAAGTTAGTACAGCTCTATTTAACTAGAATATAATTCATGATGGGTGAGTAATACACAGAGACATTGAATTAAAACCTGTGATGATTTATAAATTGCATGTTTTCAATGAAATCTGAAAACTCTTTAAAAAATAATTGGCTTTAATTAAGTGCTCTTTTTTATGTTCTATTATTTCAGATTAGTGAAGATAAAAAGAATCTAGTTTGTGGTCTAGATGGATCAACAAAACTAGCAAAAGTTCCTCACCAAAAGGCCAAATGCTAATAGAAAATATTTAAGTATTTCAGAGACTTGTCCTCTGTCAAGAAACACTTTTGTCTGTTTTCTTGAACCATTCAGGATGAGAAAGAACACTTCACAGATATTAGAAGCAATGAGATACCATTTCGCAGAAATGAAACTTGGCTATTCTTAATGACAATAGTATAAATAAAATTCCTAAATCATAATCTTGATCATCCGAAGAGTTGAAAATGCATATTATATAGAGGGTGTATAATGTTCAGTTTTAAAATGAGGAGGCTGTAATAAAGATTCACTCCTCTGTAATTCAATACTAAGCTTGTCAAAGGCAGCTGTTATGTTGATGGGCTGGGCTGTTAATCGTGTGCCATGTGCCAGTACATAAGCATTAACAGAGCCAAGACCCATGAACTAACCTCTTTGTAGCAGCCTTTTTCAAGCGAAAAATGAAGAAGCACTATTTAGATTTTTCTGGACAACTTTGTTAAAAAATCGTTGTCACAGGGTCTCTTCTAAGGAGATAGATGATATAGATATAGATATAGATATAGATAGATAGATATAGATAGATATAGATAAATACACATATGCGTGATGACATTTTCATACCACTTCTCGCGTTGCTCTGTACAAGATATAATTATTTCCCCCAAGATGGAAGGGGTTAAATGGCATGAAACTATCACTCTGTGTGTGCTTTGGATAGGAAATGCTTCTCCCATCATTGTGTGGGCCAGAGAAATGAGTTTGTATTTTCCTGGCATGGCGTTTGTTAAAAATCTTTTGCTGCCTTATCTTTTGAGAACAGCTGGCTGGTAAAAGTTGCATAGTGAATTTATTGAGCTCATTCATATTTCAAAACATGTTTATATCTGTCAGTGAGCAGTTTTATAACATCCCTCTTATATTTTACATCAACAGTATTAACTACAATTCATGTTGTTCATTTGCTATTAAAAGTAACAGATGGTACACTAAGCTGTTTTTTCTACAACATAAAGCATCCACTCAGTTGACATTAAAATGTGTTTCTGCTCTGAAAAGTGGCTTTCATAAAACGCACTCTGTGGAATTCACATTTATCATTTCTTGATGAGTCTTGGATGAAATAAACTTCTTTATAACTTATACATTGGATTTTGCAACTGCTTGCAGGTTTGGGTAGTTTGTAAGAATAAACCTGGTTTTAATGGTACCAGAATCCATAAAGAAAAAAATATTTGCAATGAGGATTTATGTACCAATTTTGTTCATGTTACACAGTCAGGCACAGATTCTAGCTCAGTCCCCAGACCTATACTAGCTTTACCAAAAAAAGATACACCAAAATAAAAATATGCAAACCAGAATATGACTAAATTTCCTCTTAGACCAGCCACCTAAACTCTAGAAGTACTTTTGACAGCTTAATCGAGTCTACACCAGCCCACAGCTGGAACTGCTGTCACACTGTCTGTCACTCCTCAGAAAGCACCGTGGGCTGCTGGTGTTTGCTTAGAAGGTATCTAATACTTAGGCAGATCATGTGTCTTTGACTAATCTGGCAGGTGAAGCTTCCTTGTGCCAAGATAATACAGATTATTCTGAAAAACTCTTGTCTCATTGTTAACTATGTCAGAATTACTTTCTAAGATTTCTGTTTTGATTGGGAAGCTTTGATTAATCTCTTATTTCAAAGTAACAGGAGTTGCTGAGAGATGATATCTTACAGCTCTTTCTGTTTTCCTAACTCTTTTTCTCGAATAGCATGGTGGTATTTTTCCTAATTAGCTGCTCTCTTCAAACTTTGAAGATCCCAAATAAAAGCATAAGAGAGAGGGATAAAAAAAATCCTTTAAGTACAAGTCAGGGAACACCGAAAAAGTGCTGTGGCATTTGGTGTTTTACAAAGGATAACAGAGACACCTAATGGCAAAGAAAAGGAACTTTAACCACAATCACGAACAAAACACTCCTTTCAGGAAAATTCGAGGTTATGTGAGATATGTGGCAAAGGAAATTTTCCTTTTGATATTCTAGTCTGGATGTAATATAGATGAATGCAGAAAGGACAAGAATTTATGCATGGGAAAATAGATGGTGATAGTTGTTACCTGATTTTTCATTTCATTCAAAGTTCTCACCTCCAAGTAATTAATTCTAATTTTAAAAATCTTTTCTTGTCTTATATACAAATGTGACTGCAATAGTGCTTGGTTAATGGTAAGAGGAATATGTTTTTGATTTATTTCAAGACCATTCAATCAAAATATAGTGCTTTATCACAACTTCAACTTCATTGAATAGGATTTATACAAGCCAAGACAGTCAAAAGATGTGAAGGAACATGTTCTGAGGGTTTTCTTTAAAAGAAAAGTAAAATGTTGAAAGGGAATCACCCATTACCTCTGTCTTCTTTGTAAAACTGTCACGCAAATGGAAATCAATTGACAACTGAAAATCAGGTTTCACCTGTCCATTAGAAGACAAAGGTGAAATTCAAACAAGAACATCAGGTTCACAAATAAAGAAGCTACAGACAGTACATGAAACTCGACACAGTTGGAATAGCTGCCTCACTGAGAAAATGCTTCTCTGCTGGCATCAACAGAAAGCACACCAAAATCGCAGTGATGCAGTTGAGGTGAAATGTTGAAATGGTGTGATTTCTGGGTACAATAAAGAGAATGCAAATAGGCAAAAACTAATAGTCTATAATCTTTATAAAAATCCTGTGGAATTAGAGACTTGCATAAAATATGCTGGACTTTTGCATTATAAAATAAAGGAGTGCATGGACAGTCTCCATTTTGTTTAAGTTATTGGGTTGCAAAAGAGAAAACACATGGTCAGCTGCTGCTTCTTCCTCAGCAGCCTTACAATGCCTCCTCCTTACAACGAATTTCAAGTCCCCAGTTCCCCAAGATAAATTTCACATCTAATTTATACAATGGCATCAAGTCCTATGGTGTTTATCACATGAAAACACTTGAGTCAAGGGCAATGAGTGTTTCAAATAAAACGTTGAACAGGGAGCCTTGCATGATCCTCAGATCCTCAAACTTATTTGGTTTCAGGCACAGGAATCTGTATGAAGTAAACACACCTCAATCCAGAGGTGTCTATTGACTCAATCCTAACCTCATCCCTAGCTTTAATCATAGCTGTGCAGCCCCCACCAGACCAACACAAACCTGGCTGTCCCTTCAGATTCTTGCCTTAAATACATACTAGCATCCATCCTACAAATTGCTATAGCTATAAATTATCAGATATCTGGAACAAAGAGATCAAAAAATCAAACTTCTTTCTCATATGTAAGATATGGTGGAAAGAGATTGAACTAGGCTGGGCTTATTGTATCTTGCCATGAAACTAAACAAGAGGTTTCATAAGTTTTGAGGGGAAGGTAAAATAGTTGGATTGACCTGGTGGGTATTCCAGAAAATGGCTTTTGCATCCCTATTCCTTAGAAGCGCATGCCTACAAAAACTTAAACATAGCAAGGGATTCCCATGTCCAAAGACCCACAGGGGAGAGAGACCGAGCAAGTGTCATGCGTGACATACAATGTCCTATGTTCAAATATTCGCATTAACTTTGTTCTAGATCTGTCAGCTGGGTGAAAAGTTATTTTATGCACAGGTGTGCAAAAAAGAATTACAGGTTTCATCTAAAAGAGATCCCATATTTTCTTTTGTATATGTGAATTGTTATATTTTGATCCCTATCTTCTCTATACTCAAAATTAAATTCAGTAGATAATTGCTGACATAATGGACAAGAGTAATTTCTAAATGACTATTGTAACTACTGCTGAGATCTGCATTCAACATAAATAGTATATGTATGCCTGAAGAAATAGAAAGTAAAATCAAATATGACAAACAGTACATTAAATTTTCCTTACCAGATGAAGCAAAATAGACATGTATATTCATGGCAGGGAATGAGGGAGGAAAGACCTGAGGACAACTGACAGACATTAGCAAAGAATATTACCAACCTTGAAAGTCTTAGCTGGCAGTTCTGGAATTCTCCCTCTCAGCTTAATTGACTCTAAAGACCACATACTGCATGAAGAGACTTTAAAATTCATGTTCTGAGACAATTTCAAACCACTGCTGTGGTAAGCTGCAGTGCAGAACAGGTGAAAACTTCCCAGAATAAAATATATTGATGTAAATACGAAATGAATATTGCATAGTATTTAATGCTGCCAAAGATTAAATTATATCGTAAATATTTAAATGAAGAGCAATTAATTTTTAAGATTTAGTTTTAATTAGAATTAGGGAATTTTTAGAAATATCATCGTCCTTAAGCTGTTCAATCAGTAGCTGAATTATTACCTTGCTAAATAAATAGGTTGTTTTCCAGTTCCTGCTTGTACTGAGGTCGAAGGCAACAAGATTAAAACCTCGGCCTTAAATTCTGTATTTTGAATGACCACAGAGACTAACATAATCTTTGCAAATAAAATTTGGAGAGCTTGTCTGGTGGCAAGAGGGTTTAGAGTAAATGAGGGCATTCAAATTCTATCATCAGGTAAAGAAGAGGATTTTTTTTTCCACCATTAGAAATTATTCATGAAGCATTTTTCAAGTGTACTTGATCTATATGAAAGTAGTGCTGGCTTTATCAGAACTTGTTGTTCTGTGCAACCTTGTCGGTGTTCCTTTATTAGAACTTCCAATTTCAGCTCATTTTGTGTCAGATTGGGTGTCACTACTGGAAGACATAATCAAGACGAAACTGAGGAATACCCCTGGCCCCCAAAAGTGATAAATAATGAGGAGTGAAGTCAAAACCCTGAACTTTGCAGGAGCAAGCTTCTGGCTGTTTGAGGAGTTGGTGAATGAGATCCTCTGTGAAACTGTCCTTAAGGACAAAGGCGCTGACCAGAGCTGGCAGCACTTTAAGGCCACTTTTCTTAGAGCACATGAGCTCTGTGTCATGGTGTGGAGGAAATGGAGCAAGGCAGGCCTGAAACTGTCATGGCTGAGCAAGGATCTGCTCCTCAAATTGAGCAGTAAGGAAGAAATGAACAGGCAGTGGAAGCAGAAAGAGGTGACCTGGGCAGAGTACAGGGATATGTTTTGCATATGTAGGGATGGGGTTAGGAAAGTCAAGAGAAAGCTGGAACAAGACTTGGCAAGTGACATGAAGAATTTAAAAAGGGGATTCTATAAGAACATAGGTCAGAAAAGAAAGGTCAAGGACAATGTACCCCCCTGAGAAACAAGAAGGGTAAACTGGTGGCTATTGATATGAACACTGAAGCACTCAATGAGGTTTTTGTGTCAGTCTTCACTGGCAGTCAGGCTTCCTACTTCTCTCAAGTCCCTGATCCTCTGCATGGGTGTGGGGGGAATGAAGTCCCT
Organism: Pachycephala philippinensis; assembly: GCA_013397055.1. Classification (NCBI taxonomy): domain Eukaryota; kingdom Metazoa; phylum Chordata; class Aves; order Passeriformes; genus Pachycephala; species Pachycephala philippinensis. Next base: position 523,049 of record VWZT01003310.1, on the reverse strand, counting down.
ACCACTATAAGCAAATAGGAGGTTCAGGATCAGCTGATGGTGTTAAACAGCCATGAGCCTATGGGACCTGATGAGATGCATCCCAGGATCCCGAGGGAACTGGCTGACGGTATTGCCAAACCACTCTCCATCATATTTGGAATGCCATGGTGGTCAGCTGAAGTCCCTTGTGACTGGAAAAAGGGAAACATTGCTCCTATTTTTAAAAAGGAAAGAAAGGAAGATTCGTAGAACTACAGAATGTTGAACTTTACCTCTGTGCCTGGGAATGTAACAGAGAAGACATGCTAAGGCACTTGAAACACAAGGAGGAGATAGGAGTCAGCCACCAAGGCTTTTCTAAGAACAAATTGTACCTGACAAGTCTGGTGGCTTCTGACAAAGTGATGGCAATGGTTCACAAGCCAATACCAACAAATTTCATCTTTTTAGACTTCTGTAAGGCCTTTGATGTGGTCCCACATCACATCCTTATCTCCATATTGGAAAGACAGGGATTTGATAGACGGACTATTCAGTGGACAAGAAATTGACTGGATAGACATAGCCAGAGAATTGTGGTCAATGGCTCTATGTCTGGGTGAAGGCTGGTGATGAATCATGTCCCTCAGGGCTCTGTCTTGGGCCCAGTGCTCTTCAATATCTTCATCAATGACACTGGCAGTGGGATCAAGTGCACAACCAGAAAGTTTGCAAACAACGTGAAGCTGAGTGAGCAGTGCAGTTGACACAACAGAAGGATGGGATGCCATCTGGGCACCTGGATGATCTTAAAAAGTGGGTCCATGAGACTTCCATTAAATTCAACAGGTCCAAGTACAAGGTGCTGCACTTGGGTCACAGCAATCCCAGACATGAGTATGGACTGGGAGAAGAACTTATTGAAAGAATTCCTGCGGAGAAGGATTTTGGGGTTCTTGTGGATGAACAACTGGACATGAACCAACTGCATGCTCACAGCCCAGCAGGCCAAGTACATCTGAGGCTGCATAAGAAAAGATGTGGCCAGGAGGTCAAGAAAGGTGATTCTGTCCCTTTACTTAGCCCTCGTGAGAACTCCAACCTGGAGCACTGCATCCATCTCTGGGGTCCCCAGCACATGAAAGATATGGACTTGTTAGAAAGGGTCCAGAGGAGGCCATGAAGAAGATCAGACGGATGGAGCACCTCTGCTATGAAGCCAAGCTGGGACAGCAAGGGTTGTTAAGCCTGGGGAAGAGAAGGCTTTGGGGAAACCTCCTTGCTGCCTTCCAGTACCTTAAGGCAGCTTATACAAAGGAGGGAGAGCAATTTTTATACAGGCAGATTGTGACAGGAAAAGGGTATCAGAGATTGGAAAAGGTGATCTGTTTAGAGACATCTTGGGGGCTTGGAATGTGTGGTAGGGGTGGGTCAGACCTTGCTCTGGTGAGGTAGTGCCCTGCACCCCCTATCCCCCAGTCCCTCAGTGTCTGTCAATCATGGCACACTGGAGGCAGCCCCCCAGTGTTGTCTGACCCAGCCCCTGAGTGGCTGAGTGACCGGAAGGCCCAGGATGGGTCAAGACTTAAGAAGGCTGACCATGAAACAAGCACGTTGTTCTTTCATCCTACCTTCATCTTGGAGTTTTCTATCTGTTGTACCACTAGAACTCAGGAGTTGGTAGCTATGTCTATTTTTCTACATCTTTCCTGTTTTTCTCCCTTTCTTCTTCTTCTCTCTTTTCGTGTAACGTAACATCAAATGGGTTTAAAGGTTTCTGTGCTGAATGCTCAAACTCTATCCTGTGTTGTACTAAATCATTTGCCAAAGTTCCTTGATTTTCCGTAGTTTGCCAGTAAACTTTTGTGTGATATTTACCTTTCGAGAATATCTGGTCAGTGTTCCTCCTTTGCATCTACCCAGAGCAAAAAAAACTTGGTTTAGCCCTGGATTTAAGTGACGGGGGTGTAACAAAGGGGCAATGGTATTAAAAATAATGTAGGTTTAGATTTGATATTAGGAATACATTCTTTAATCAGAGGGTGGTGAAGCACAGGAACGATTTGCCTTAAAGAAGGTGTGGATCTCCAATCCCTGCAAATCTTCAAGGTCAGGTTGGATGAGGTCCTGAGCAAACTGATCTACTTAATGGCATCCCTGCCTGATGCAGCCCGCTCGTGTCGGCTGAAGGTATTGGTGCTGCGTCTCTCCGAGCGTCCGCAGGGGATTTGCGAATCTCTGGGATCTCGACCCCCTGTTGAGGGCATGAAGGAGCGGCTACGGAGCCACCGTGCAGACACCCACAANCAGAGGGTGGTGAAGCACAGGAACGATTTGCCTTAAAGAAGGTGTGGATCTCCCATCCCTGGAAATCTTCAAGGTCAGGTTGGATGAGGTCCTGAGCAAACTGATCTACTTAATGGCATCCCTGCCTGATGCAGCCCGCTCGTGTCGGCTGAAGGTATTGGTGCTGCGTCTCTCCGAGCGTCCGCAGGGGATTTGCGAATCTCTGGGATCTCGACCCCCTGTTGAGGGCATGAAGGAGCGGCTACGGAGCCACCGTGCAGACACCCACAACAGCCGGCGCGGTCGCAGGCACAGGACCACAGGCAGGCTAGTGGCAAGAGTCAACCGCAGGCAAAGAAGCAGGGAGGAGGTCTCACGTATGGATTCCAATTGACTTCATTCAGCAGAGGGTCCAAGGAGCAAAGACTGTTAAGAGATGAGAGCCCCGGGATTTTATAGGGGAAGGAACAACCAATCAGGTGAGGGCAAAGGGGCGGAGAGTGTACAAACTGACCAATGGGGTAAGAGAGGGGAGGGGCAAGAGAAGAGGGAACCAATGGGGTGTCAAAGAACAAAGAACTTTCCAGAAAAAAAGCATATTCATGAGGGGAAATACATATTAACGAGGGTGATTAGCATAAAACGGAGTGCCAACGGGCCAAACCAAAACTACAGAAACCATAGGGGTGACTTAGATAGACACTTCTAAACCTCCGATCCGGCCCACCAAGGATCTTTGGGGTCCTGCAGCGCGGCTGCTTCCACCGCCTCAACATCTGCCCATGGTAGGGTGCTTGGAACTAGATATTATGCTAATAAAATCAGAACAGGATAATGAAAAGTAAAATAAAACTTTAAAAACACCTTCCCTCCATCCCTTCCTCCTTCCCAAGCTCCACCTCCTCCCCTAGTGGTACAGGGAGATGAGAATGGTGGTTATGGTCAGTAACCACACATTGTTTCTCCTGCTGCTCAAGGAGAGGAGTCATTCCCCCACTCTACCATGAGGTCCCTCCCCACAGGAGACAGTTCTCTGTGAACTTCTCCGATGTAAGCCCACCTCACGAGCAACGGATCTCTGCAAACTGCTGCAAAGTGAGTCCATCCCACGGTCCTTCTCTGAAACTGCTGCAACATGGGTCACTCTTCCATGAAGTGCAGTCCTTCAAGGACAGGCTTCTCCAGTGGGGGCTCCTCTCTCCATGGGCCTCCCACAGGTTCACAACCTCTTCTCAGGCATCTACCTGCCCAGGAGTGGTTCTTCTCCATGGGCTACAGGTGGATCTCTGCATCCCCATGGACTTCCACGGGCTGCAGAGACACAGCTGCTTCAACATGGTCTTCACCATGGGCTGCAGAGGAATCCTAGCTCCAGTGCCAGGAGCACCTCCTCCCCCTCCTTGTCCACTGACCTTGTTGTCTGCAGAGTTGTTCTGCTCACATGTTCTCACCCTGCTGTTCTCTGGCTGCAATTACAGCTGTGCAATAACTTGATTTTTTTTCTTCTTAAATGTGCTATCAACAGAGGCATTACCTACCATTATTTCTAATTGGCCCAGCCTGGACCAGCAGCAGGTCTGCCTTTGGAGCAGCCAGGGATTGTCTCTGCTGGACATGAAGGAAGCTTCTAGCAGCTTCTCACAGAAGCCTGTAACCCTGGCACAACCAAAAGTTGGCCGTGCAAACCCAACACAACAAGTCATCTCACAGATCTTAATTTCAGTTTTGCTGTATATGAAGCAGAGGGAGGCAACCATCTCCTCTTCATAATGGTGATCATCAAGGACAATGACAGAAATACTCAAGAGTATTGCCTCTCTCTACCAGCCTACTTCTGAAATAAGCAAACTGGTTCCAAAACATGGTGGATCCCCCTGCCACTGGATCTCTTCAATGAGATCTCTTGAATCATCTCTTTCTAAAGAGAAAAGGCAAGGCGTGATCTGAAGCATTTCCATGAAAACAGTTACAAGACTCTGTTGACATTATGGAAAACACATGTTTTTTTTAATTAGGAAAAAATGATTAAGATAACTCTTTCCATTGAACATATCCAGTTATTACTTGGAAGCCAAAATGGCTGTCGGGACAGCATTGAATAAACTGCAGTTCCCACCTGTACTTTACAAATGTGAACGTCTGTCTGCCAAAGATACGGTTTTGAAAAATCGGTCATCTCTTCCCCACTAGTTCATGTGCTGTCAGAGTAATGGCTATGAAATTCTCAATATTGTCAGCAATAACGCTCCATTGACAAAAAGAAAAAAGAATGAGGGCACACATAGCCCCAGGTCTGATAATATTTGCCTTATTGCCCTTCATAACATAACACGTGGTACGTACAGCTCTGTGTGTTGCCCTTTCTATGAACAAGTGCTTTGGGGGAGCTTACATAATCTTCTGCATGACCGGGTAAGCACCAGTAAAGCAGCTTCCTTGTTCCTACCTGTCAGTCAAACCAATCTGAAATTTGATTTAGATTAGCTCTGTCAGTGAAATTATTCTTTGCTATTGTAAAACATGAAAAAACCCCAAACGAACAACCATAACCAAAAAAAAACCCCAACACACAAAAACAAAACAAAAAACTAAATCTTAATTCTATTATAACGTTTCCTGTAGGAAGAGACACACGCGTTAGAAAGCAACCGCAAATTTCATCGTTCTGGTATCTTCCCGCTTGACTTCATTTTAATTGCCTATGGTGTTTTTGTAGACTTTCAGCATCTTAAACCAAAGAAAAGATAAAAATTTTGGCTGGTTTTGGGTTATCTGGTTTTCCAAATATGTAGGCACTTAAAAGCGGGAAGCTTCCTTCTTATTTGTTTTTTGCTTTGTACAGCACAGTGGGTTGAAATCTAAGCGGCTGAATGTAGTTGAGTCTGCTTGCAGAACTGAGCAGCTCTTTTCCCAGGGCTTGTACGTGATTTTGACATCATTGCAGAAATCAGTACCATACTTTCGGTGCTGCTTATGGCATCTGGAGAGAGCTGTCAAGCAGTAGGAGCCACACACCACCAGAGGGTGCCAATTACTTCCATAAGCAGGAATATAAACTTGTCAGGTAATCTCTGGAATAAACTTGTCAGGTAAATGCTACATTATTTACTGAGTAGATGTATTCAGAAGGTTGTGTTGGGCATTATACTGACTATCAAAAGCCTCCATGGGACCGCTGGCACTAGCATAAAGCCATGTGAGCCAAAGCGTGCAGCACAGAGCTCTGTGATCAAAGGCAGTGTGGCAAAAGCCTCTGGGTGCAATTACAGAGACAAGATCAGGTGTGTGATTTGAATGACTGCCTATCAGACCTATTTTAAAGCATATGTTGTTCCACAGCCAGGAAACCTGCAGGCAAACAGGTGAGTAACAAGGTGTGAGTACTTGAGGATGTGTTAGGAGTGGTTTCCTTGCAGAACAGGCAGCAAACACAGAGGGTAGCATTTTAACTGTGATATGCAGAAAGTTTGGTCATCTTTGTATGCATTGACCTCTGCATGGATGAAATTTAAAAGAGTGTGATGGCACAGGAGGTCTTCTTGTTAAAGAGCAATGAACTTGATAAGGATCTTCCCTAGCCCTTTCATCTCTTCTACTGTTCCTTCTTTATCCCTTCTGCAAATGTTCCCATTATAAACAGCTTTGGGGCTTCTCTGAGCCCCCAAAGAATCCACTAGTAAGAAACAGAGAGAAAGTCAGACAGGATTGTGGGTAATCATATTGAATGAACAACTATTAATTATAAGCATTTTAAAGTACTAGCAATTAGATCTCTACAATATTAAACCAGCCTGTGTTCCAGCAATTTGGATTTTTGTTTGTTTTGTTTACACAAGATTTATTCTGAGCTGAAAGAATCTGCAATACTCAAGAAGAGTGAAAAACAGACTGGTGCTTCTATTTTGTTTCTTTTTCCCTTTTTTTGGGGTGTGGGGGTGTGGTGAGTTGACCTTGGCTGGCTGCCAGATACCCACCTAACTTCTCTCTCTCCCTCTCCACCTACTCAACAAGACAGGTAGAAAATAGGATAGAAAACTCAGGGGCTGACATGAAGAACAGGGAGGCTGCTTTCTGATTAAAGTCACTGGTAAAACAGACTCACCTTGGGGAAGATTAATTTAATTCATTACCAATTAAGAATATAATAGGACAATGAGAAATGAAGACAAAAACTAAAACACCTTCCTTACATCCCCCCTCCCTGCCATTATCAATTTAATTCCTTCACTCCTTACTCCAAACTTCGCCCCCCACTGTGGTGCAGGGCAATGGGAAATGGGGATTATAGTTAATCCATAACAGCTTCTCTCTTCTGCTCCTTCCTCCTCATGCTGTTCCCCCGCTTCAGCGGGGTCCTTCCACAGGCTTCAGCTTCCTTCAGGGCATGTACACCCGCTCCAGTGTGGTATCCCCCCCAGTGAGAATATCTGCTTCATCATGGTGCTTTCTGGGGGTTGCAGAGAAATCTCTGCTCCAGTGCCTGGAGCACCCTCTCTCCCTCCTTCTTCTCTCACCTTGGTATTTGCAGGACTGTTTCTCACACATTTTTCTCACTCCTCTCTCTCAACTGCTTCACAGCATTATTTACCCTTTCTTAAATACACATTCTCAGAGGCACCCCACCCATGGCTGAGGTGTTCAACAGTGTCCTGGAAGTGGGTGGGTTGGAACAGATTGTGTTCCATGTGGGAGGCCGCCCCTGGCAGCCTTCCCCAGCCTTGCCGGTGCCTGGGCACCTGTACCCAGTACAAGGGCTTAGGGAAAAACTACAGCATTTAAGATTAAGGGAGAAATGGAGAAAAGACTGAAGGAGGAGGGGGCATCTATTGAGCTAACCAAGAGGCTGAGGTTTTGTGGCTGAAAGGGAGCTTTAGGCTGTACAGCAGGGCACTTGGGTCTAGCAGGTTACCAGATAGGTTGCACTGTAGCCAGAGCTCTGGAATAGTTTGCTAAAAGAGAGAGGGACAGCCAACAAATGAAAACACTTTATAGGCAGAATAATGAATAATAAACTCATTATTTCATTTTCTCTGAGGGATACTTTTCCCAAAAGAAATATCAGAATCAGCTTAGGAGGATGATAGAGCAAGAACAAGTGGAAATGAATTTAAATCAAAACTTCACAATGTCCCGTGGCATCCTATCCTTACAGAAATTTACTAATTAGCTTTACAGTTTCACCATGAGATACTTTTGTGTTTTACCTGCATGCACATAAATTAATTTATGCGCCCACTCACATCCCATGCCAAACCACTGTCTGACCCAAGATAATGTTATTGACATCTTCTCCACTTTCCAGCAATTTAGCTTCTTCCCAGACAACAATGATAAATCAATTAATTGTCTAGTGATTTAGTTTTAGAAAGGTTAAGAGCTGCAGGAAGTCAAATGTGTCTGTGACAAGTAGGAAAAGTAATTCTTGGCTACCAGGATTGTTAGTGAGTAGCTTTGACAGTAACCAAAGCACAGCAGGGAATGATGCTCACTATTGTCCACTCTGGTGAGCCACCTAAATATCACTATTTCAACTGTGAAATTTGCCCTATTTTAAATGTGGTAGGACATTTTACTGGATTAAAGTTAAGCCACAATCCTCTGCTGAATCTTGGCCAAAATGATGATTGGAAGGCGCTTGCCATAACTAATGTGTTTGTGCCACGTTCCCCTCTGCCTCCAGCTCCACAAGAGGTGTTGGGTGCTCCCATGCAGCTGCCTCTGCTCAGAGCTGACCAAGCAGACTGAGGAAATACATTAGAAAACAATTGTCTCTGTGTAGGGAAGTGTTAACTCTTATGTCTCTCCAAAGCGTTGTAAGTGCCCATTAGTGAGGAAGTCAAGGAGTCAGTTGTTCACTGCAGTGGTTGTGTGGCAGGCTTTGTAACATGACCCATCCCTCAGATCTGGAGCTCATGTGCTTGGGAATGTTATCAGGAAATATATAGGAGACAATGTCTGCAGAAGTAGTGACTCACCTGACTGTCCTGAATCTTCATATTCACTAGGTACAGGATTCCAGAATCTGCATATTTTACAACTAAAATGGTGACTGGTTTTATAGAAATTTCATTCTGTTTTTATTATACATGAAAATTAATAATTTTCATCTTTTCTTTATTGTCTTTGGTATGATGTAAATTTGTGTAGGCTACTAGGAATGTGACAGAATGAATCAGACAGATTTTGGCAGAAAATTGCCTGTCTGGCTTTGCATGGCATTCCCAAGGCACTGAGTGTAGGTTCATTCACATCGCACAAAGCCTTGTCTTTGAGACAAGGAGGCCACATGAGAGACCTGAGGGGAATTGCAAAATGATCTTTGATGTCAGTGGGGTATATAAGAGTTCATGAAGATCTTTTGGGGGATGGAAAGTGATTTTAAGTAGATCACCTATGACTTCTGACCTGACAAGAGTGTTCAAAATGTTGTATGGAGGAGTCACAGACTGATTTCAAGAGATTGTCAGTTCAGTCGTGGGTGGGATTACACATGGAAAAGCATGCCATCCTCCAGTGTTAATGAAATTCCTTTGGTGTTTACGGAAAATATGGATATTGCTGAATGGCAGTATCTGATCATTATTTGTTGTCTTGTTTTCTATTTCTGATGCCATTTTAATATAAATAGTACAACTTAGTAGGCCATCAGGAGAGGTAATACGTGTCTTTTTCCTCTTTATACATCTTTAGATTATGTTCATTCCTTAAATACTGTGTCAGGCAGAGCCACTTGAAAGTGAGATTGATCCTTGCCATCTGTGACTACTGATCCTGGTCAAATACAGAAGAGAGAAGAAACTGCAAGGAATGTTGGGAAGAGCTAGAGGAAAGGCAGTTTGAGCAGCAAGACAGCAAGTCTGCTGAGAGGAGAAGGGAGATGTCAATTTTGATGAAGAAGGAAGAGCTTCTAAAAACTCACTTTCTAAGCTGTGCAGAGTTTGCTGCAGCACAGAAGGTTACTGAGTGACTCAAAACAACTCAAACCAAGCCTGGAAGCAAGATACACTTGCAAAGACATATGAGGCAGTGGGTGAGTTGGGTATAAACCCTTTTATCCACATTGCCCAAATCACTTTGAATTTTTTTTGTTAAAATTTGCTGTCTTGATTTATAGTCTAATAAAACTGTGCTTTCAGAATTTGTCCCTTATAGGGACCCCTCTATATAAAATGATCTGGACATGAGAACTTCTGAGAGAGCTCAGAAGCCCACCACAGGCTCTTAGGACAATTGTTGTTTATGATCTTTCTCTCTGTGTATCTGAACTTTGCCTGTGTTTTGTCTACGTAGCTTTGACATTCACTTCCTTCTTTTCATTAAAATGGTCATGAAATTGCTCCTGTTGATGTTACACATCAGCTGTCAATTACATTGTCAGCATACATCCAGTTGATATCAGGAACTACAGTGAGATGTTTTCATCTACTTTTTTCTAATGTCCATCAGCACTTGAAACTAAATAACTGATATTTATAGCAAGTTGCAAAAAACCCCATAATGCACTCCTATTTTTGTGTTTGAATTATCTGTTGACTTGTCTGAAAACTCAGACAGTGTTCTGTATACAACTACATTTACTTCCTTCTAATTAAGATATTCCTTTATAAATAAATAAATAAACATATGTGTGAGTATATATATAAAATATATATAAAATGTAAACTTTGAAGATCTGAAGTAATTATAGTGTGCAAACCAAGCATAATTTTCCAAGAACCTGAATCTATATGTGCTCAGGCAAAAGTGACAAGTGTATAGCGAATATCATATTTTATTAATATTCCTCTCCATGTATTTAGGTAATTCTGAATAAAACATACTCATTTAAATTTACAGAATTAAATCTATCTGAAGGTATTTAATCAAAAGTTTGCATGACGAAAAAAATAGGCATAAAGATTAAATGTTAAATGTTATTTTTTGCCAATTTTTTTGCTATTTATTTCAAAGCAATAAAGTAAAATGAAACCACAAAAACTACAATTACATCTAGAAATAAATTAGAAAGGTTTCAGAATTTTTGTTTTATGTAAAAGTAACTTTAATTATCCAAAGGCCTTGATTTAAAGAAAGGATAATTTAAAGTTTCCAACTCCAGAGATGCATTTTAGGCCAAATGCAAAAAATGTAGCACAAAATGTAAATATATTTATGTAATGTGCTCATAAATGATTCAGTGTTTAGACACCAATCTAATTTTGTTTAAACTGTACCACTTTATTGTAGGCTACAAAATTTTGAAGTTTGAATTAAATTAATGGGCAATATAGATATAGCTTCTGGGTGAGTTTTGTTTTCTTAGTTTTGGTCTCTGTTATTTTTCATTGTGGGGAAAAGCTTGGCTTTTGGGGGAGGAAAAAGTAAAAGGGAATAGAGAAAGATCTTCCTGAATAAATCTCTCTTCCTGAATTTCTCTCTACATGACAATCTATAACTTGATAATTTAAGCGGGATAATTCCCCACTTAAAGCAGATGTTCTAGCTTTCTCTTTGGTCTTCTTTGTGTACTTAGAATTTTGGGGGCGGAGGGGGCAGGGAATATTAGCCTTTAGCAAATTAAACTTGAGATGTTGACAAACTGGATCGATGGGCTGAGGACAAGGGCGTGAGGTCCAATAAGGGGAAGGTTTCGGTCCTGCACTCGGGCCACAACTGCCCCCTGCAGCGCTGAAGGCTGGGGCAGGAATGACTGGAAAACTGCCCAGTGGAAAGGGACCTGCAAGTGGTGGTTGACAGCCTACTGAACATGATCCAGCAGTGTGCCCAGGTGGCCAACAAGGCCAATGGCATCCTGGCCTGTATCAGGAATAGTGTGGCCAGCAGGAGCAGGGCAGCAATCATGCCCCAGTATTCTGCACCAGTGATGTCACACCTCGAGTATCGTGATACGTTCTGGACCCTTCACTTCAAAAAGATCATTGAGGTGCTGGAGTGAGTCCAGAGAAGGGCAACGAAGCTGGTGAAGGGTCTAGAAAGCATGAATTAGAAGGAGCTGCTGAGGGAACTGTGATTCTGAGAAACTAAACTTCTCAAAGTACTGTCCAAACAGATGTGATAGTAATGAAAATAAATGGTGAATGGATTAGTTCAATTGATGCAGTGGTTCTCTGTAGGTAAGTGTGACCTGCTGTTTGTTTGCCTGCATATCAGTCTCAGGGCTGCCCAAGATTTTGAAGGGACACACATTTTGCAAATCTCCCCTATTGTACAGATACAGAGTGCCAGATTGTCCCTGAGAGAAAATAGCTGCAAAACAGAGGAAGCCAAATGCCTGGATGCATGTCTTTCTTTGTGTAATAGAAAATTTCCACTTTTGGAAATAAAAGCTTTCTCATTTTTTAATAGAAAGAAATATACTTCAATGAAAAGATATGCAAAGGTTTCCCATCCCTAGAAAAAAAATGAACTTGAATAAACAGAAACAACTTCCAGGGACCAAATTCTGAAATTAACTAGAAAAAACTTGTTGCTGTTGAGACGGTCATGACACATACACATCAACAGCCGTGGGCAAAAAGTTTCTCCCTTTTGATAGCACATAGCTTCTTTTATACAATTTCTTAGCATTCGCCTTACATGTTCATTTGCTATTGGCTAACAGCAATACAATATTATTGGTTGTCTACAGCTGTATACATTCTAGCAACATATCAGCCAGTCTCCTCCCTTCTGCAGGTGTTCATCCTCCTCCAGTTTGTTTATACTTCGTGCTTCTGTTGATGTTACAATTCTCACAGGTACAAATGAATTCTCACGGGTACACAGTGATTGTGCCCAAATCAAAATCTGTGAGACTTTCAGACCAGATGTCAGTTCCCACAAAAACTCAGTATGAAACCCCAACCATTTCTAAAATAGGTGTTGGGTTTTGTTTGTTTTGTGTTACAGGGGAGGGTTTTTGGTTCTGGTGTTGGGTTTGGGGTCTATTCTTGCTATAAAGTAAAAGCCTCTAGATTCTTAAAATGGATTAAGATGTGAGCAAGAAGAGACCAACATATGATCGAAAGAAAAATCCCAGTGAGATGCTGCATGAGTTACTAGATGTCACTGACTTTTTTATGCTTAGAGGGGGAAAAAGAAACAAAAAATAAACTGATATAATGTTTGAGACAGAACAAACAGCTGGAGGGGTAGCCAACAAAAAGATCATAACACATGGCAGATCATAAATGGCAGATCGTGAATGACACAATCTTGTGCATGTGTGAGCCACCCTTAATGGCCATCTGGGTTAAAAGTTCCTGTGCAGAGCTTTCTTTTGACCTTCAGCATGGTAGTAAAATTCCCGAAACCATACAGCCTTCAAAGAAAAGCCAATTATAGTAGGTTCTCTGCAACTGGGCTGTCAGAATACGGGCAATAAATTTTTAAGTGGGTAAGAACTTGGTAGTGGGAAGGAGCCCTTTGTGTCTACTTCTCCAGTCATGCACAACAGGAGAGTGAAGGTCAGGGTTATTGGGGGATGATTCTATTAGCTAATCATATTTGAGTTTTTCTGCTTGATGTGGTCTTATTCTCTTTACCCCTTTTCACAAATCCTGTCTGATCGAACTTACTTGTCGTTGGGAAGGAAGAACTAGTGATTCCCAAGCAACCAAACCTAGAGATACAGATATGTTTCAATACTGAATCACAACTAATTTTCTGCATGATTGTCCAGGTATTAATTAAATCTAATAGAGGTGAGCCACAATGACTTTCATGCCTTAAAGAATGTACCAACATAAGTATCTGGTGAGGATATACTTGTTCTGGAAAAAAAAAGAATGGTGGATATGGGAGGAACATGTTTGAGAGTCTTGTTTTGTGCTAAGGAATGCTGCTGAAACAAGAGCAAAAGGGTGTAACAGACCTCAGGAACCACTGGAGCATTGAGCTTGTAGCCTCCTGTAAAAGCTGTGCAAAATACAGTGAATTCTAGCTAAATTTTAGATGAAAGAGGATACAGCTATCAAAATAAAGCAACAGTGCCATTAGCTCGCTGTTATAATTAGAAAACACCTGAAAAGTCCCTTAGTCTTACATATTGAAACTTGGTTTATTTATATTTTGTCTTTTCAATTGCCTTTCTATTTGGTATTGTTGAGTTCTTGGGCAAATGGCTTCTGTTGAAGTGTCTTGACTCTATTTCAGTTTTACTTAGCTAATTAACAATATTTTTTTTAAGTGAATCACTATAATTCTCTTCTAAAATATATGGCATTGTGTGCCATAAAAAATGTAATTTAGTGCTTGGTGATCCATTGGATATTCTTGTTGCTGTTTTTTTCAACATAAAGAAATGCCTGCTCTCTTAACCCTGTAAATTTTCAGTTTTGAACTTTTAAGAGTCCATATTTTCTACGTTTTGAAACAAGATTTTTTTCTCTCAATAAAAGGACAGCACTTTGCTATTTGTAAGAAAATGTTTTATTGCACTGTAGAATAACATTCCTGCCTTCCTTTTCACTGTAAAGGTGTCTCATGGCTCAGAAGTGGTTCTCCAATACTTCTAAAAACTATAGGGTCAGCTGTGGCCTGAACTCTGGAAGTTACAGAAAACCTTCTTATGCTTTCAAAAGCACTTATGTTTTCTCTTGCCTTTTTTTTTTTTTTTTTTTTTTTTATGTGTAAAATGTAGTTTCTTTAATTCAGTATATAAACCGGGTTTAATTCATTTTAAGGGCCTGCTTGTTTCTTGAAATTGTCTCAAGAAAAGGCTATGCTGCTTAATAGTGTTATTTTTGCTTAATGTGCATGTTGCAGAGAGCCTTTAAAACACATTTAATGGTCAAGTGGCTACCATCATATGAAGGTTTCATTCTATTTAATATTCTTAATATTTTGAGCTGCGACTGCAAAACAGGGGTTGAAGAAAATGTTCTGCTACAGCACTCACTATAGTCATGTTTTCTGTGTAATTAAGTCCCTAGAATGGAACAGAAATTTACAGATGGGAGATTTTAGTTAAGATATAAGAAGTATCATGCAGAAAATGTTTTATTATTAAAATATTAACCATCCAAAAGTTTGTTATTTCAAACTGTTAACATTTTATATTTGTATTGCAATACTGTAAATGTTTCTGAATGAAAAGAGAAAATCTCAGCAAGGATAATTATCTCATCTGCAGGCTCTATCCATCTAGATAGCGACGAAACCTCTTTTAAATTAAATTGCCTGCACTGGCTTTCCCTCCCTTCTCCTGTCCCTGCTTAAGCTCCCTGTGCACTCAGAACAGTGTGGAGTATTTCACTGGTGATTCCACAAGAGCTTCGTGCACGGCTGTACTTCTTCCTTATCTTACTCTGAATATTGTGTTTGTTTTCTTTCCTTTTTCTCTCCCTCTGAGCTGACCAAAGGAAATGTTCTTTGTGATTTCAGTCATTCAGAACCAAATGACAATAGCTTTGTAGTTCTATTTGTAGATCTGTTTTCCTGAATTCAGGCTTGAAGTCTTTGAAGACCACCTCTGACAGTATGAAACTTTTCATAAGGAAAAGTTTTTGTTCTTTTAAGTTACTGTTGCTCTTTGTGCTCCCAGCATTTTAATTAGAGTCTGATTATTACCTCTTTTCCTGTTGTTCCCCGAAATGAAATCTATGGGAGCCAAAAATAATTGGAAGCATGATAAATCTGAAAAGGAACTGAAACCGAGGCTGAGGTCTTTTGCTTGTTTTTCTCTGTAGACTCTTAAATCTGATAGGTAGCACCTTCAGACATTAGCATCTGACTAGACTGAATACTCCTGACATTTCAAGACATCATAAATATCCATTTAACAGTATAGGTCTTAAAAATTTGAACAATTCCTGAATAAAATTCTCTGTGTGTCAAAACTGAGTGTGATGGTTTCACTTGTTTTCTCAGGCTTACTCTAAAATATAGTTTCCATTTCAACTTCAGACTCAGAGACACGTATTACTTATTATAAGAAAATCTTGAAAACAATTTCTTGGAGGAGGAAAGAAGTCTACCATTGAAATAAGTGTGAAATGAGTTGAACATTGTGACCTTGCATAAGGTCTGATACTTCAGAAATAGTTGGGATAGCTGGGAAGCTGGTGCTCTGGCAGCCTTTAGCAGTTGTGTTAGACTGTGTTTTCTTTAATTTCTTGCAGCATGCAGTTAGCATTTTCTTTTTTCAATGAGTAGTATGTAAACATTTGTATGACACTGTTAATGAACCTTGTCATATAATTGTCTAAAGTCCCATTGCACTTCTGCCATTTAAAAAAAAAATTTCCTCCCATGATCAAAACAGAAGTCTCTGAAAGAGCTATAAAAAGAAGATAAATTGCAGATTATCAAGGTCAGTTTGGGAAAGCTTTGTTTTATTACCATACATACTAAAAGAAATAAACATTTTGCACAGTCTTTAATTAACACAATTGCTTTTAAATGTTGGTAGTTAGAATTAATTATGTTGGTTAAAAAGTGCCATTTTTTGCTGCCACAGATATAGTATAGAGTTTAGAAACTGAGCATTGGTGAGCTGACCTTAATTTTCCCCAGGGCAAAACAAAACATTACTCCAACTCAGACTCCTTTCATCTTCATGCCAGAATGATATAGACATTAATGTTTTGATTTTGCTTTTGTTTGTTTATTTTGTTCTTTGCCTAATTTAGTGTGTAAATTGTCATTATTTAAGTCTGTGCTGCTTTCAGCTACAATGTCTTAGTGTTAAGTTTATAATCATTGTTGAATTTTAGTGCTTTGGATAAGAGAATAAGAAATAGGAGAAGAGACAGAGGAAAATAAATGGTCGATATTACTCATGGTAGTTAGGGGTCTTATAAAACTGAAATCCAGTGACCCCTTAGTACTTTCTGAAGACAGAAGAGTAAAGCATATGGAAGAGATTTCTTCAAACCACTCCACATTATGCCAGCCCTTGATGTGCTTCTTATGTTCATGCTTCCATTGAGGACCACAGTATTCAGCCTATAAACTCCCATTGAAAACAGGGAGAGGTACTGCAGTCTAAAAGCTCTGGTTTCTTGCTTTCCAAACCTTTAAAAGTGGTACACCAGCAGGTAATGAGAGCAAACCCCCTTCAGCCTTCTCCAGTGTACAGCTTTATCCTTTATTATGCCTGTTCTGTGAATATTGCATTGAAGGGTTCAGGAATGAAAGGTGCAAGATGCCAACTACTTCATAACATTTCTTCTGAAGATATCAAATCAAGCCTTTGTTGTTATCCACAAAGTGTGAGGGCTAACCCAACAAAATGTAATACTGTTACAAGGATATGTTAGAGATATTCATTATGACAGTCTCTTGTATTTTCTCAGTAGCTTAGTCTTCAAAATAATGATACTTCTGTTGTCCATTCTCTTTGTATTGCTCCTCTAAGCTCTACAGTGGTATATATATAATTCATAAGTTAAGGAATATGAACTCTCTGCCCTGGTTATTTATAGACTTGACTCTCCATTTTTGATAAGTATTTTAAATTAATAATGTAAAAATCTATTGATTTTATTTATGTGTTTCATTTAATATACAGGAATATTTGTTGGGGCATTTATGGAATAGTAAAAATAACTCAAAGAGAGAGATGATATCTTACATTTAAAATTTGTACTGAAGAGTAGTTTAGATTGTTGTGATTTGAAATTATTATTGCATCTTTTGAAGTTCAAAGCAGGGCTACATACACAGGCTTGGAAGTGCTTTAAAGCCTTGTACCAAGGTAACTCATTCCTTTTTTTCTGCTAGTGAGTTAGCACACCCCAAACAAATTAGACCTCACATTATGAGATACAACAGAACACAACAGATGCTGTTGTCATTTTTTCCAAATTTACAAGTGCTGTGGCTGTTTTCTTTAAATATTTATTATAAGAACCATCCTTTTTCTGAAGAAAACCAGAACCTGGTTTATTCTAAGTCAAAGATCAGCTAGACATTGCTCAAAATTCCAAAAAAAACCACCTTATCAGATGATTATAAACAGGAATGTTGTTCTGCCTTCATTGGTCACGTGGCTTATAGGAGCATCCATTAGCCAAAATGATCTGTCAGCTTTTTTGGCCTGTGTGATACATACTCATGCACTGACCCATTTTCCACTGAACCTCAGGGCTGGTATTTTGTAAGAGTTAGTGCAGCATTCTGTGTATTGTGCATGGAACAGATTCTGAGCTGTGTTGCTGTTTTAACTAAGCTTTTGAAAATATGCAAGCTTTATGATGAGTCTTTATTTTGCAAGAAATTACTGAGCAAATAAATTAGCTGTAAAGTAAGTCTGTTTAAGAAAATAATTATTATGGTGCATTTTTGTTATCTCTGAATGATTTTTATTGCCTTATGACCTCCCTTACTCCTTTGTAATCTGTTCAGCTTGAGTCCACAGAAGATTCAAATGCAATTGCTAGTACTTTTTATGGACTAATTTCAAACTAAGGGTAAAGCTCATGTGTTAAACTCAGAACTCTGTAGAGAAAAAAAGAAAAGGCAGGTCAAGCGATCATTTATAATAATTTATTTGCTTCAGTGCATATTTATTAGGCACCGTGACATTAATTTGCAGACAGTAATAATGACTACTAGTTGCCCAGAATGGTGTTCTGTCCAAATTCTACTACAAGCTAAAGCTAGTTACACCTTTTTATTTTCTGAACTCTTCAGAAGCTTTTTTTTGCTTTTCCTCCTTTCTTCCATGTAAATTCAACCAATAAAGTACAGAAGAAGGTACTAAAATTGTTTTAGCTTCAAATATCATGGTAATGAGCTACACATGGTTTCACGGGACTCCTTTCCCTTTTCCTTCCTGACACTGGACTTCATATTGCTTTTCCTGTGCATTAGCTGAGATGCTTGCATTCTTAACTGAATTTGAGGAGATTTTAGTGCAAGTAAAACTAAAGGTAAATTTATTTTAACATCTGAAATATCTAAATATCTGGTTTGAGTCAGGCTTTTATCTGGGGTTTGTGTGCATGGAGGGAAGAGTTGTTTATTTTTATTTTGTGCCTTCTCAAGCAAATTGCATAATATGCTTAGATGTGCCAGAAAAAGCACTTCAAGCATTACTAGCCTGATTCTTAGAATGGTATAGCCAAAGACTTTCTGGTAATCAATAAGGTTCCTGTAGAAGGATTCACTTAAAGTATCTTGCTGATTTCTTTAGATTCGTAATGTAAAAATCTATTTCTAATTTCCTTTGCTGTTGCTAAATTAGATGCTTTGAAAGGGTTTTTAATCTTGCAGTGACTAAATACATTATACATCAATGTGTGTGGAATGCCTACCAAGGGGAAGACTTTCAGTATCTTATTTTTAAGCAGCGTAAATGAGAGAATTTTGATACTTCTGATACTTACGAGAGGAGCAAATGAAATATTCCTATTTCCAAGTCCACTGATTCTGCGTGTTTGGGTCTATATGGGCTCTGTTGATGTTACAGGTTAGACAACATCATCCCACCATGACTGCTGGAAATAGCAAGCCCGATTTCACCCTTTCTTAAGAATATTTCAATAATTAGACTGAAGGTTTTGCTTCATTTATGTTACATTGTCTAAAGACAATTCCACTCCATCGGGAGATTCTTGAGTCAGTTCTAGAGGTTAAGGCAGCATTTCTGAGATGTAGGTATTTATTATGTGTTCTAGTACACACTGTAATGTGTACTGTGTACTTTTTTTAGAAATTAGGTCTATCATTGTGCTGGTTTTGGCTGGGATAGAGTTAATTTTCTTCACAGTGGCTTGCATGGGGCTGTGTTTTGTTTGTGATTGTGCTGAACCTAGTGATAATATAGAGAAATTTTTGTTATTGCTGAGCAGGGCTTACACAGAGACAAAGCATTTTCTGCTTTTTGTACTGCGGTGCTTGTGAGGAAGTTAGGGATGCATAGGAATTTGGGATGACACAGAGCCAGGACAGGTGACCTCAAGTGATCAAAAGGATATTCCAGACCATGTGACATCATGCTCGTTTTATAAACTGGGGGAAAGAAGGAGGAAGCAAGGGACACTTGGAGTGATGGTGTTTGTCTTCCCAAGTCACCATTACGTGCGATGGGGCCCTGCTCTGCTGGAGATGGCTGAACAGCTGCCTGCCCATGGGAAGCAGTGACTTAATTCCTTGTTTTGCTTTGCTTGTGTGCACAGATTTTGGCTTTTTCTTTGCCTATGACACTGTCTCTATCTCAACAGATGAGTTTTCCAGCTTTTACCCTTCTGATTTTCTCCCCAGTCCCACTGGTGGGGGAGTGAGCAAGTGGCTGCATGGAGTTTGGCTGCTGGCTGGTGTTAAACCGGGGCAATTAACAGTGCCAAATAGCAGGCCTCTTTTTGTTTACTTTCTCCCTACAGTCTGTGTTCAATATTCCAAATGTTGAACTATCAAGGCTAATTATGTGTTAATTACTTTTGCCCATTCTGTCTGCTGTGGTTCTTGGACTTTGTTTGCTACCTTTTATGTTCTCTGTCTTTTCAGGACATTTAAAAATCTTGATTTATTTTGATTGCACGGTCCCCTCTAACCAATATATTTTTTATAAGGAATCAGACTCCCACCTTCATCTTTCTTATTTTATCTATCCTACTTTGTTCTTTTGTTCGTTTGTTTAATCAAGATTGTTCTTTTTTTATTGCTGCTAAGGTGGTCAATTCAATATAGAAACCCATGTTATT
The DNA here is from genome assembly GCA_013397055.1 of Pachycephala philippinensis. Classification (NCBI taxonomy): domain Eukaryota; kingdom Metazoa; phylum Chordata; class Aves; order Passeriformes; genus Pachycephala; species Pachycephala philippinensis. The sequence continues at coordinate 503,175 of VWZT01003310.1, read as the reverse complement.
GAGCTAAAGGCTATACAGTATGTAATGTCATTCTTAATGCTTTGTTTCAGCTTATCTGGTCTTTTCCTGACCTTTCTCCAAGGTAAAAACAAATCTAACTGCAAAACCCTTGATCAAGCCTTCCATAAAAATATTTTTCCCTTCCCACTATAGCTTTCAGGCCATTCATTCATTTCAGAATGAATTTTATCTAGCAATTAATTTAATTTTCTTCATAGTTATTGATCCGCCTCTGAGACGATATCAAAAGTCTCAATTAGGTTTATAAAAAATGAAGAGCTTTAATTGTCAATAATCATGCAGGAGAGTGAAGTGCTGAGATAGTTATTTGCCAATTTTCACCTTTTTCAGACAGATGTGGAAGTGTTTCTAATATGCCTTTCATCTGGGGAAAGTACTGACAGAGTATCTTTCTCTAGTGGTTGCGATATTTATTGACAGCTTAATTAATTATATGGCAAGGTAGTTACCAAAGTCCATTACAAACAGAAGAAATCAAAATTCCAACCTGGGATTTCCCTGTGGTTTTCTCAAACAAAATGCTGTCAGATAAAATATGCACTATTGTCAGATAGACAGGAAACTCACTAATTTAATTGGAAGGAAAAAGAAAAATCTGAGTTGCACTTTTCAGGACCCTTCAGGCTCAATGCATGTTCATAATAATATGTCCTACCTTGCTTTTTGATTTAGAGTGCAAGCTGGTAGGATTTGCCTGATACATCTTCCTTTCGCTGGAGAGAGAAAATGCTAAATGGGTCTCAGAAATAATGACTTTCATAGAAAAAGAATCATTCTTAGGATAGCAATGCTAAGAGAAGTTGAGGACAGAGAAAAGTTTAAGCTGAACTTTTTCACATTATGGCCATTATTGGTAACACAAAGCTCTAACAAGATAGTGAGCTTTTCACTCCATTCATGTTCCCAGTTTATTTTTTTAAAAAGGTGGTAAAAAAAAAGGAAGGGAAAAAAGCAGCTCCATATACCATTTTGCTCAAAGGAAACAATTTAGGACTAGTTCCTCGTCATGTGCAGTATCTAGTTACTGAAGCTATGGCCAGGCTCAAAAGAGCAAGGATAAGTGGAAAACTCAGAACAAATTTCCCAAAGACAATTGTGTTTTGCCAACATGATTGCCTTCTGCTTAAGAGATTACTGGTACTATACAAGGGGAGAGCTCTGGATGCTGACTTTGATTTCTTCAAGGCTTTTGACATGTTCTTCCATAGCATAACTGTGGGCAAATTGTGGAGATGTGGATGAAATACATAAATAAGAAGCTTGATGGAAAACTTTCATAAGCCCTGGGCTGAAAAAGTTGGGATCAAAGCCACTAAGTCCATGTCGAAATTGGTTACAAGAGGCATTTTTCACTTTGCTACTGATCCAAACTGGGGAGAGCGTTCAATACTTTGGAGTGCAGAGCTGCTGTTCGGCAGGATCTCAAATGAAGAAGTGGGCAGACAATAATCTCAAGTTCAACAAAAGGAGATGAAAAATCCTACATCTGAAAAGTACATAGGAAAATCCAACGCCTATCCATACCACCATATAGACTGGGGCATAAAGCAGCTCTGCAGAAAAGATTTTGTGCACCCAGGTGGTCCACAAGCTAAACATGAGCCAGCAGGGTGTCCTCATGGTGACATATTTTCCAGGTGCATTCTGGGCTGTATTAGCAAGAATTTAACCAGCAGGCTAGAAGTAATTATTCTCCTCTAGCCAATGCTTATGAGACTGTATCTGGAGTCCTGTGCCGTGTCTGAGGCTCTGCAGATGAATAAAGACAATGTTGGACATTGCTGGAGCAGACCAATCAGAAAGGTCTGAGGGGCATCAAGGCAGAGCAGCACACGAAGTACAAGAAGAGGCTGAGAGAGCTGGTTTTGTTCAATCCTAAAAAGACAAGGCTAAGGGGAGATCTAGTTGCTGTCTTCAAATATATCCTGATAAAAGGTGTAGGCTCATCCTAGAAGGGCTCAGTGACAGGATGAAAAGCAAGACACATGATCTATAACATGTAAAATTCCAATTATATATTAGGAAAATGATTTAATGTGACACAGTACAGTACAGATGATTAGTTGTCTGATCTAAATTTTCCCTGCTGTGAGAAGAAAGTTGAACCCAATAACCTCCAGAGGTCACTCCAACCCAAATTATTCAGTGATTGCATGCTAAAACATATTTTCCCTTCCATGTGACTACTTAAGTAATATTCAAAATCAGGAAGATAGTCTTGTGTTAGAAGATAACATATGGGTGTTTTATTAGTACAGATTTGTTTATTTAGGCAGAAGATGCAGAGAGAATATACCATTTCTTTGAATCCATCAGGGACAAATACCAGAAGGCAGCTTCTCAGCTCCATGGCTCAGATTTTCTTTTCTATCCATCTCTGATAAAAAAATCTGCATCTTTCTTGCGGTCACCATGCTACAGTTCCTCTTCTCCCAGTTTCTCTAGGGGTTTTTGTTTTCAGCACACTCCAGCTGATGTGCCACTCTTGCTGTCTCAATCCCTTCCCAAGAAACCAAGAGTTAGTTTGAGCTGGCCCTTGCTCCAGGTTTATTGTGCTATGACCAGTGGTCTGTCTTATTTCACATAATCCCTAAAAGTGTTTTTGATTTGTTCAAATATTTTCTTGTCTGTTTGGAATGCTGGGGGTTTTGTTTGTTTATTTTTTGAGGAGTTGGGTTTTGGGGTTTTTTAAAATTATTTTTTTAGGCAAAAAGAAAGTCAAATGACATTCACAACACAACTGCTTGTCTAGAAAACAACCTATTTCGAGATTGGGTGCAAGAGAAATTATCATAATTTAGATGAAACTTGAAGCCTTGGCATTTCATAACTGCATGATTTCCTTACGGAAAAATTGACATTCTAGCTGGAAGATGTGAAAATAATAATAACCCCTCAGACAGGGAGTTGACTTACCATTGTGTCAAAATTATATCATGGAAATTTCACTGTGGATGTGTTTGCTTATAGTGATAAGCATATTTTGAATGATAAATTCATATTTATTCCAGTCATAACATCAACAAGTTCTGTCAAAATCTGTAATGCTCAGAAATTAAAGATACGATTGTGTAAAGTCATCAATGGAGTTCATAACAATACAATAGAAGTATAGCTCTGTACTTTGGTGTGAAGTTTGTTGTGTTTGTTTGTTTGGTTTTTTTTCTGGCATCATTTGAGTTGTTTTAAAATGCCACAGGCTTTCAGAATTTAGTGACACAAAAAGCCCACCAAGGAAACATTAAGATGTTTCTTTCTTATTTTAAGATATAAACAATCTCTTTGTAGACAGAATGTTTGTAAAGCCACCATAAAATAAGGAACAGCTAGATTAATCTTACTGTTTTCTTACTTTTTCTGGTATGCATATTCTAAAAATAAAAAAAAGCAAACAGGTGAACTGAAACAATTTTAGCTACGTTGCTCTTTGTTTCCTGGCATGTAGCTCCAAATATGATAATTATTTAGAGTGTAATATACTTTAATAGACATAATTTATTGAGCATTTTTAAAGATCACTAGTGCATAACTATACATTTCCCATTTTTTTTATGTGGCTCATTGCTCTCTGTTTGTACTTGAATGTCTGATTCATATTCTGCAATAAAATTGTATTATGTAGAAATGTCCTACTTGGACTCTAAACGCTGGAATACTTACTGCATCTCAAACACTTTTATGGCATGTACACACACCTCTTGTTAGCCCCTCTTGTACTCCAGCACCATGCGGCTCCCCCAGTTAGAACCATTAGCACTAAAATCTACCTTGGCTTTTTGTCTCTTACTTGAATGACAATTCCTTTTCTCACTCAAAATGGAGTGCGTTCTGACATAAAATTGAAGAGTGAGAGGAAAAGTTCTCAGGTGAATTCTTCCTTTCCAGGAACAATAACTTCATCAAAATTTAAACACTCAGTGGCATACAGAGTGGTAGGTATATTGCAAGGTTATTGCAGAAGAGAAATTGGGGTTGGAGAAAGATTTTCTGGTTTTACATTCCACATTGTTACATGTTTTGAAGAAATATATAATTGCTGATTGTTGGGAGTTTTTTACTTTACATCTGAACATTACTCATAGACTGTGAATATTTTTAGAGATATATGTTTCCACAGGCAAGGTATAATAGGCTTTATATGCCCAGGTTTTTTTCTTTTGCAATAGAAAGAGTAGTCATTCAGTTATGAAAAGATTTGCATTTGGTCAAGAATATGATTTAGTATTTTTAAGTATCCCAGGAGCATATCACAGATAGATCCTTAGTATATATGTGGGAAATATGTATTTCTCTTCTGATGTGAACTTTTGAAAAATAATAGTTCATCTTCAACCTTGATATTGCGAGTATAATGTTTGACTTTGGTGGAGTCAGAATTTCATTCCCAGAGGTAAAATATTGAAAAACTTTCTCAATGTCGCTCCAAAATGTTTTTTCAGAACAGTATTTAGGCAGAAATATTTCAGTTATGCAAATGATACCTCATTTCAGAACATTAAAGAAAAAGTCTTGGGTCATCTCCTTGCACTTTCACAGGGGAAAAAACTGCTTTCAGGCATGATATCTGTGTTCTGCTTGTTATAGTCTAACAGAGCAGAAGTTTAGCACAGGAAAATAAGGCACAGGTGGTTATAGGATTATTTTCACATGTTTCTTGAAGCATAAAATATCCCCTGGTTTCATATTATAAATTTCCTTTTATATGACTTGTGGATATTTATGAAGAGCAGAAATAGAATATATTCAGAAACACTGAAATAAATACAAAATGGTATGTCTTGGTACAACTGTCTTCATTGTTGAACTAAAAAAGTAAGCAGCAACATTTTGAAAAGTTATTAAGCTCTTATAAAGTAGTAAACTCCAACACAGAGTATTCAGTCCGCAATAGATTTTGTGTTCACCTCAAGTTCTGTGTGCAGTTTTGGGCACCACACTATAAAAGAGACATTAAGCTATTAGAGAGCATCCAAAGGAGGGCCACGAGGATGGTGAAGGGCCTTGAGAGGAAGCCATATGGGGAGTGGCTGAGGTCACTTGGTCTGTTCAGCCTGGAGGAGACTGAGGGGAGACCTCACTGCTGTCTTCAACATCCTCACAAGGGGAAGAGGAGGGGCAGGCACTGATCTCTTCTCTCTGGTGACCAATGACAGCACCCCAGTGAATGGCCTGAAGTTGTGTCAGGTAAGGTTTAGCTTGGATATGAGAAAAAGTTTTTTATATTAGTGGGTGTTTGGGCACTGGAACAGGCTCCCCAGGGCAGTGGTCACAGCACCAGCCTGACAGAGTTCAAGAAGTGTTTGGACAATGGGCACATGGTGTGATTCTTGGGGTATCCTGTACAGCGCCTGGAGTTGGACTTTGACGATCCTTGTGGTTCACTTCCAAATCAGGATATTCTTTGAAAATCATGTTTTCCCTCAAAGTGATACTGCAGTGACATTTAGAGTGCCTTGCATCTACTTGTTCATCTACATTAACATTTCAGCTGGTAGAGCTGTGCTCAGGGTATTTTGAAACCTGTGCTTTTTGAACTGCTTTTATTCTGGAGGTGGAGCAGTTTGGAAGACCGTGAGCTCTATTTCTTTCAGATGAATCTATTCTGGAAGATACTTTCTAGGAACACATTGAATGCCATCCAACAGCTACTGGGAAATCAAGCCACAGCTGCTGATAGCTTAAATCTAATGTATGTATTTGGATAAGGATTCATATATATGTATATGCTTCCTTTACCAGTATGGCTGTTTTGAAAGTGTTATTCTAGCTTCTGAGTCTTCTGTGCTATGTGGAGGGACAATAAATGTGTTGAAAATAACTCTGTATGATGCCTACCTAAGTACATGCTTTTCTTCCTACAGAACCATGGATTTTTCCTCCTTACCTCTTGTTACCATAATCTGAGACACTGTTTATGATAATAATAGGATATAGAAAACTAAAAAGGAAAAAAACCCTAAAAAGCATGACTTAAAATTGACAGTAGGATTTTTACGTAGTATCATTTTCTTCCACAAAAAAATGCAGAACTAGCTTTATTCTTTTGTCAGAATGTGTCAGATTCCCAGATGCCTTCTTCAAGGGCTGGGTTTGTTTTTTTTAAATACCAATTTATAATACACCTGCTGGCTGTACATACTTTGAGATGAAAAAAAAAATACTAACTCCAAAACCAACACAGATTTTATTCATGCAAATAGAGCTTTGAAACAAGTTTGCCAAACTAATGTTATGTGTTTGCATGTGGTGTTCAGCCTCTTATGAGTCATGTAATATAGGGTCATAAGAAATGGATGGTGGTTTTGTGTGTGAAGCAGTGATATATTCTGAAAACCAATGGGGCAGGAACACTTTTTCAAACATTTATGAACCATTTCATATCCTGGAGTGGTGGTGTGTCTGTATAGTCCCTATAACAGCAAACATTATGTGTCATAAAACTAGCCAGCTGATATGCCATGAATTGCAGGGAAAAAAGGTTCAAAAGCAAGAAAAACAGTGACTTGTCTATGATCAGAAATATTTCTGGTTTTCATATATTAACAGCATTTTAGAAAGGGGGAGGAGGACTCTGAAAACAGCTGGGTTTCTACAAACAAATTAGTTTAATGCTTCTCCCTAAATTAGTTCCTTGTTATTTTTCCAGCATATTAACCTAAATCTTTAGCTTATCATGTAATTGAACTCAGATTCTCTGGTTCTCACCATTTTCCCTTTAGCACGGCATTTTTTGGTGTGATTGTCCTGCTCTGAAAGTTATCAAAAGAGTTATTCAACTTGAAAAGATCACTCAGCTTACTCCACAAATATCAGGATTTTCATGTCTTGGGATGGGTGACAGAAACTGCATGGTCAGTGCATGAATGGGAGTGGTATGAAATGACACAAATGTTATCAAGATCACTGGATTTTTTAATGACAATTGAATGTTAATAAGTAGTTCTCAAACTGGTTCTGCTTGTCTGAGGACTAGTTATTTGCTAGTTCTCTTTGTAGATGAAGAATAGTATATTAGGAGGTCAATCACAGCACATGATTGGTGTCCATCACTGTAGGGTTAATTAACCTAACCTATCTTCCATGCTGACACGTTCTCAGGGTTTACCCTTTTTATTAATGTATCCTAGACTATTTGAGTATCCCTTGTTCATTATATGCAGATATTGACAGGGCTCATTTTCCCCGTTTTTTTAAGGTTTGGGGTTGGTTTGGGGTTTTTTGGGGGTATTTTTGTTGGTTTGTTATTTGGGTTTTTTTGAGGGGGGTGGAGTTTGTTTGGGGTTTTTGGTTGGTTTTGTTGTTTGTTTTAACTTTTAAAGTATCACTAATAAGATATTTAAAAGTTAATCACCATTTTTAATAACTGTTACTACTTGTTTGAGACATTTTGGTAGGTGGATATTTGGTAGGTGGGTTTTGGACTTTATTATTAATTTTTAAGATAAAATTTTATACTAAATCAACATTCTTGTGTTTGTTCTTTAAAAGTCAATTTAAAGGAAAGTCAGTTTGGCATTTCTTAAGTTTATTTTGCTATATGTGACATTTTCCTGTGAAAAAATATGGTTTACTCACAACCGTAATTTTAACCGGGAAAATTATATGAACAATTTCTGTGATATTCTCTTCTAAATTCAATGGTAGTTCAAGAGATTCACTTCTCACTCAGAACTTGCTATTCAAAGGTGATTCCACTTTTAATGTTTTCATGGAAAAAATGTAAATATACAAGTATTTTAGGTAACTGAAAACACACTACTAAGCATTTCTAAATTAATATCCTATAACTGTAGTTCACCTAAATAAAGTGGCCTACTTATCATCCTCTGTCACCCTCACCTGGCTTCTCTTGGGATCCTAGGCAGGGAGAGGGCCTATTTTGAAGTTTACAGGAGAATTTGTGAAAGCTCCTGTTTTGGGATAAATCGCCTTCTGCTGAAATCATTTTCTTTTCCATTGAAACACAACTGAAAAGGAAAATGCCTAAGGTTTGTTGGTTTTTTCTAAGCTCTTGATCCAATATGACAAGATAAAATCTGAGGAGTATCAGAGATACTGAAATGACAGGTAGCTTAGAAAGTTCGAGGCATTTCAGAAAGCAGCAGAAGCTGCAAAAGCTTCAGTGTTTTCAGTTATTCTACAGAGGAGACGCAGCTACAAGTAGAGAAGGCAACAAAATGCTATTTTGTTCACAGTTGCATAATATGGAGTAAAAGTGCAGAGTATAAGAAATGGGAGAACAGGAAAATCTTTTAGCACAAGAAAATTATCTGCTAAATTTTGCCTGGAACAAGCCCTTTGGGAAACAAGCCACTCCTCTGGGATGTGACTGATCCCCCCAGTGAGAGTCATAGAATGGCCAGGGTTGGAAAGGACCTTGAAGTTCTAGTTCCAAACCCCCACAATGAGCAAGGATGCCAAACACTAGATCAGGATGCTCAATCTCCATCCAATATGAATTTGAGTGTTTCCAGGATGGGGCATCGACAGCTTCTCTGGGAAACTTGTTCCAATGCCTCACCTCCCTCACAGTAAAAAATTTATTCCTATATATGAACTAAACTTGCACACTTTCATTTAAAAGCCATTATCCCTTGTCCTGTACAAATCTGCCCCTATAAATAGTTGCCCTTCCTCTTTTTATGAGCCCCCTTTAAGAACTGGAAGGCCACAAGGAGGCGTCCCCACAACCTTCTCTTCTAGAGGCTGAACAACCCAAACTATCTCAGCCTGTCTCCGTAGAAGAGGTTCTCCAGCCCTTTGCTCATTTCTGTGGCCTGCTCTGAACCTGCTCCAACAGGCCCATGTCTTTCTTGTGCTGAGGAGCCCAGAGCTGGACATGGTGCTTCTTCAGGTGGTAGGTAGTGCTAGGGCTGAGCAGAATCACCTCCCTCGTCCTGCTGGCCACGCTGCTTTTGATGCAGCCCAGGATTTGCTTCCCCATGAGATCATTCTGAATAAGTGGGCTCTTTCTATCTTCAACAGTGTCTTTCTATTATTCCCACTTTTTCTCCCATTGTAACAAGACCACAAAACTGTTCCAGAATGTGCCCATTTTTTGTTGCTTATTTTCACATATGGTGCAAATCTCTTCCTCTGCTAAGTACTTGTATGCAATGCTGCTTTCAGAAACAACTGACAACTTATCCAGTCTCTCCTTTCAGTCACCATAAAACATGGTATTATGCCTATAGACAGAGGAATAGCAAGTGAGAAAAGCAGCTTAAGGATCTTTTATGTCCTTAGTAAAAATTAAAATAAGGGTATCTATTAAAAAATTCTGGTCTGAAATAGATTGCTCAGAAGATATTTTACACAACAGTAGTGTTCTGTTAATCTATGGCTCACTGATGCCTGCCAACTGCCAAATAACTCTTGATATCCTGTAAGTTGATAAATAATTTACTTGCTGTTAATAGATCTAAAATCTGATGTTCCTGTTGTAGAACTATGTAGTGCCAAGTCCTCCAGACTTAGTAATGAAAAAGCCAAAGAAGTCATGTTGAGTTACAGTCCTTTATGTTTACTCAGTGTCCTTGGACTATCCATCATAAGCACTTGATTCTCAGTCAATACTATAAATCTGAATTAAACAGTCACTTAATATATACACTTTTCTTTTAAATAACATTTTTTTCCCAAATAATTCCCAAAGTTGTCTAATCATATTGCTGCAAAAAATATTTGAAATGCCATGCTTATTGCAATACGTAATAAACAGGAAACAGACACAATGATCCTTATGGGTCCCTTCCAACTCAAGATATTTTATGATTATATGACTGAGGAAGAAAGCACCTGGCTTGAACCTTTGACTACATTTCACCTTGTAACTGCTGCTACTTACCTATCTGAAGATGCACTGTTAGCACAAAGAAACAATATCCAATATAACCTCATTTTAATTCTTCCACCCTCTGTTCCCACACTGTATTGGCTTGGTTTGGGGCCTAAATGCTTTATGCTCTAAATTACTTTAGTCAAGTAAAGAGTCAGCCACAGTCTTCCCTCAAGGAAGGCAGTCTGGAACCAATTTATCAAAAGAGCAAAATTAGGAATATGTTTAACTAGGCAGTAAGTATATTTAAAAACAATGGAAGAGCTCTGCTGAAGTAGGATTTTATTAAAGAAATGGGATTCTTTCTGCAGCTCCTGTTCCAGTCTCCTTCATATTTACAGAAAAATACATTTTCTTCTGGACATGTGAAACATGAATTTGTATAGATTAATTTGTTCAACAGTAATATAACACAAGTTGATTGTACAGCTTTAAACTGAAACAGTGACTAGCAGCAGGAAAGGATTTAAAAATTTTTATTACACAACTATTAACACAATTTTAACACAAGCAGATAAAGATGAGCAATAAGAAGGCAAAATATTATGATTATTTTCTTCATCAATATTATAGAAATGGATTAAAATAAGAATTTGTAAAGGAGATCAAATAAATTGATGCTGAACACCTAATTAGCTTATGTTGAATTGGATTACCCAGGTTCACCAGGCTCTAGAATCAGGTTACTAATATATAATTACATACTGTTTGTGGTAATTAAAAACAAATTAATATAACTTACACACATCTATAGTTTACTGCTAGAAAAGTCAGGAGCTGCACAACAAAAATTAACAAATACGGTGTAATGAACTGAACAAATGACTATCTTTTAGCACAGGTTTACTGCTTAAATCATAGATCTTTGCTTTTTTCCTCTAGCCACATTCCAATTCACTTTGTTATTCGTTCTATAACCCCAACAGACTTTATTTTCAAAATTGCTTTTATCTGTCATGCCATGTAAAATATGCTTTAGAAGTCTAAGCAAAATAACGCCAACTACCTCCCTTTCTCACTTTATTATCCCCAGAAAAGTCAAATATATTTGTTAAACTAGAGCTGCTGTCCCTGAATTCTTACGGAGCTGGAATTTAATGAAATTTCCTCCCTCAAAATAACTTCCTTAATGTTCAAACTACACTTCAGTTAGCTTCAAAGGACCAGTCCTACAAAAGGAAGGTGTGTTTTCCATTACTGAATACTACATAAATTTATTTCAGAAATAACTAACTTGTACAAATCTAGAGCACAATAAATAGCAGACCAATTCTCTTTGGCTCTTCTCTTAATGCCTCTTGAGATTTCTGGTTTTGCATATGTATTTGTTCTACAGAGAACATTCAAATTAAAAATCAATCACAATATTGCAATTATGAAGTGTTATAATTAAATTAGAAATGAAAGAAAAGCAAATTTGAGGGGAAAAAATTAAGGATACAAGGCAACAATAACAGTCATCTCAGTCAGAATACCTTTTCTATACTCTTCTATTAGAGTTTGGACAACAATAACATCTTTGAAATCATCATGGTGAAGCTCTCCATCCACAAATCCAAAGACAAAGTGTAATTTTTGCAGAATTAGAAGTCAATTCTCCTTGAATATGTCATCAATAGGTCAAGAGTTTTCATTGTAAGTGTACTCAATTTTGTAGGACTTTACAGTAACTTTTTATACACTATTTAAATAACTCGATGCATTTCAAAACAAAGAAAAATCTTTAGCTCCTGATGATCTTATCTTAAAACAGATAAGTTGATAGAAATTAGAAATCTCGAGTTCAGATAAATGCAACTATTTCTGTCTATTCACAAGGAAGTGTCATCTCTAGAATTTGAAATTTAAACAGTAAAAACACTGTAAGATGGGGAGTTGCTACCTTTTAAATAACAAAAGGATTTAAGCATCCATTTAGAGAACGACAAAACTATTTTCATGGCATTTCCTTTGCACTATCTTTACAAAATACTGACATAGTAGAATTGAAGCCATATGGTGTTTTGTTCTTGGTTGGGGTGGAGGGATGTTTAGAAACAAAACTAAGTGTCAGAGACAGAAGTGCTGCAGAAACTGAAAGAAGAATATGTCACTGTCTACATCAGAATGGCTACAATTTCCACTGCAACCAATGTTTTTGCAGGTTTTTCTCATACTCATGCCCAAGTAAACATTATCATTCTGTTGTGTAGGTCTCAACATGAGTATCTTGTTCCTCAAGGTTCTCTCTTGAGGAACATGCAGAGGGCGTGTAGCCACAGCCAGACCAAGTGAGCTAAGCCAGCAAATCACGTTACCCACCAGTGACGGTGCACTCCAGAGTCCCACTGAAGCTGCACCACACAAGCACGTAGAGTTTGGACATACTTTCAATCCTCCTTTTGTTGATGCAGATTGTGATGTGTTTGTTTTGTAGCTGGTGAGGCACCCTTAATAAATATGCAGTAGGTATCTAACTGCTTCTGCTCTTGAGTGCAAGAAATGTCAAAACATGTTTCTAATTTGTATTCTAGATTGTTGGAATTTTTCTCTCTTTTTTTTTTGGTCATCTTCTGAAGGACTTTTAATGTCACCATAGTCTAATGAGATTTGGAATTATATTATGAGGAATTTCCAGTGTTATTACATCCCATAGAAAGAAGGTTTCTAGTTCTGAGAATCATCTTTATTACTAGCACAGTTCTTAAGAAGAATGTTTTAAAGCCTAATTATCATCAAAAGAGTTGCTGTATATTCCTGTCTTTCTCTGGAAAGATTTCTTCTAGCTTCCTAATTATAGTAAGGAATTTGCTTAAGCTGTACTAGAAACCTAAATAACTTCTTAATTTTTAACAGCCATTTATATGACATAAGCCACTTCTATACAGAAGACATAATGTACTACCTAGCCTTCTTTCCAAATTAAACTGTTAAAGACATATACCTCCATATACCTCCTTACCATATGTGTGGAGACAGAGTCACATACCTTGTATAAATACTTTTATTAAGAAGCCCTTCATTTAAATGAAGTTCTTTCAAAAAACTTTTCATTAGATAGGAGGAAACTTCAACTTTTTACTCACTGGTCCTAAGGGACTGAGACAGGAAAGGCCCCTACATATTTTATTAAAATTTTAAACACATGCCAAGTTTATTTGTGCCTAAGTGAGAATTCTAGAGTTTAATTTTCCTAAGTATACTGTCCAGTGGAAAAAGGAAAACAAAACACATGCAAAGAACAGAAAAAACCCAACTTGAACTTTGGCATACTACTTGAGACACTTTATTCCCCTGAAGTCCAAGATGGGCTTGCTTTTATGAGGCTTGAAGTAAATGTAAAGTAGCAAAGCTCCAAACAGGAGATTAGAACAGTGGGTTGTTTCCATGGATGTCTGTATTGCTGTTGGCAAATTTGGCTGAACATCTGATATCACAAAAGAGAAAAAAAGCCAAATTAACCTCTGATTCATAGTCCTACAAGACCCTTGCCTCAAACTCTATATTCAAACTATTTGTTTGACTATCAAAGCATTTCCTAGGTAATCAGAAGCTATGGGGAAGGGAGTATTAAAATATTAATTACATATTTGTGAAAGAAATGTAATATTATTTTGGACTAAAGTAATTTAAAATTGTTTTAATTTATAAATAGCCGTTCAGAGACCACAAGAACCTAAGTTTGACCAGGGAAAATAAAAATTTGAAACTTAAACATTCTTTTCAAAGTTTGCCATGGAAATGTCAATCATGGATTCTCTTTCCTGTGTTTTGAGAAGCTTCAGCACATTCCTTAAGCAGAAATTCAGGTTTTTAATAAGAGATTTTTATTATGTTCTTGTAGTACAACTGATAACACTTATCATTGGTATTGATTTCAGATAAAAAGTTGATCAGGATGAGAATGTGTAGCTAATTTATGTTTTTGAGTTTGACCGTTACTCTATTACTTCAAATAAAAAAATGCTGTTCTTGTAAAACCAATTGTTATTTATTCATTGGAAGAAATACCATAGCTTAATCCACTTCAGTACAAGTACTCTGATCTTTCATATGGCAAGGTTAAAATAGACACATTTAAGTACCTTACTTTATTTCCATGTCCATTGTTTAACTTGATTAATTTCAGTGGCCTAGTTCCTCATTTGTTTGGGACCAGTGTGTTCAAATTCAGATCTTAGTAACCTGGTTTGAGCCCTGGAGTTGGGACCTCCTCAAGCCAGGCTAGTGACTTCACTGTAAGACATTTGCAGGAAATGCTGCTGGTGCTTGAACCTTGGTAGAATCATATACAGAGGAATAATCCTTCCAGCTCTTAGGCTGGAAGCTGGTACTTTCACAAGCATTTAATTCACCCCTTAATTTAGGGTTATCAGCTCTTTTTGTTCAGAAGACAACATCTCTTGATACCAAGGCCAGCATACACTGAGGATAGAATGCATTTTTATAAAGGAAAAGGAGTAAATACAATGCAAGAAACTCACTTAGAATTTGGAAAAAACTTGTCTTTTTCTTCCCTTATTTAAAATTCCATTACTATTCTATTCTCCTTTAAAAAGCTGAGAGAATTTTAACAGCAAATACACTCACTTTTGTATGACTACCATCCTCTCACACCTATGCAAGTATAGACTAACCAAAACCAAATACAGACACAATCCACAATATTAAGTACTGCAAAACTCTGCATATATCTGTAAATAAATAGTTTGTTATCTGTATCTTATTTAGTTTCCACAACATCACTTCTGTCCTAAATTGCAGCAAGTTGTCATTGTAATTGTTCATTTTGCTTTCTCTTTTTTCGCTTTTGGTTTTCGAGAACCCCAGATATTCCAGCTATTTACTGTGTATGCACATATAAAATTACGTTATGGAATGAAAAAGGCAGTTCTCTGCAATGTGGTTATTGATGTAAAGTATCTAATTTTAAGAGAAAATTTTCTTTTATCTTTAACTCAATTTATCTGCAGAAATGCAACTAATTTGAGTAGTTAGTGCTTTGGCTATTGTAAACATTTCCTCTGAAAAAGGGACCATACTTTTCTGCTTCATGTGATCTGTGTTTTTAGGAAAATAGGTTCTGCAGAGGAAAAAGATATCTACTTTACACAGGAAAGAGATGGAGAAAGCTATTTTAAGATGGCTGACTTCAGCCTGAAAACTACTTAAGAGAATCTAACCGAAGACCAAGAAGTGAGAATGATGCCTTTGTACGTGAGTCAGCTCTGGGTCTGAAGATCATAGAATCACAGAATGGTTTGGGCTGTAAGGGACCTTTATAGTCATCTAGTCCAAACCTCAAGATAACAATAATCCTCAGAATTGGCTGAAACTTCATGATCACTCTCTTGAAATATCCAATCATCCGTTTCTCTGAAATATCCATTAGGTCTTGGGAGAATGACAACACTAAGGTTATGTGCTCTGAAGCAAGAAAAGCTCTGTGTCGCTTGTAACTAGCCACCTGTAAAAGAAATCCTAAAGAGAACCACAGCGGACCGGTGTGAGATTTACGTCTTAGAAATTAGTGCTTGCACTTTGATTAGCTTTAATTTTAAGACACCCATCATGAGTCTTAAAATTAATGATTAGATATGTAACAATGTGTGGTGATTGGGGGAAATTTCAAAGGATTAGTTAGATCTAAGGATCTAACTAATTTTCTAAGTATGAAAGAATTCCAACTTCCAATTTCTATTCCAAACCACTGGAGTGTTTCATTTTTTGAAATGTTACAATTACAGTGAGGGAGGCCTTTACTACTCTGAGCAGGGCTTGAATTTAGGTATGAATTATCCAATTAATTTTTCCTTGTGTTCCATGGGTTTTTTTAATCATGTATGTGAAACTGGCCAGCTCCAAAGGAGGACTAGAGATTTCAGTGCAATCCATGGCTAAACTGGCTTATATGGAGTGAAATATGCTTCTGCCTTCAGTAAATTTGACAAATTTGACAAATTTTCTGAGAGAGAAAGGTAAGTTTAGTAGGTTTTGACACATGTCCTCTTTGGAAACCTTATTTTAATGGTTTAAAAAGCTCTAAAAATTCTGAAATTCAGCTTCATTCCAAGAGAAAATTTCAAGTGATTGTATAAAAAGGTGTGTTTAACATTTTTGTAAATTGTCTATATGCTTATGAGTCAACATTCTTTCTGACAACACAAAAAATGTGAACTACTGAAGGAGTGATGATTCAGTGCATAACCAGCTTTCAGAAGACTCTATTTCTAGACTTCTGCATGACCCAAACATATTTGTTATGTTTTTCTGTTTGTTGGGTTTTTTCAACACAGCCTCTTCAACATTCAGTATGTTCTGGATTCTAAATTACTTGAAAATCTGAAAGCGTGAGCTTTTCATGTTCTGTCCACTTGAAAGGTACTGAAAAATTTGAAAGAAATTTTGCTTTGTGGAGGATCCGAAGGTAAATATTATCACCTACAACAATTTGTTCAAAAAGTCTAATGCTGTGGTTTTCTGCACAGAACTTGATCTTCATTATCTTAAAACTCAAACACAAATATCAGTATCATGCTATGGAATTTTATCCCACTGATAAGGTAGTTAAACCTCCATAATACACCACTGGAGTTTGTCATGAAGTTTCCAGCAGTTGCAAAGCTGTCATAATTATCTGCCTAATGACTTTTTCTCTGCATAGGAGCATGGATCTCCCAAAAGAGATTATTAGCTGTGTGGACCATTAGTTGTATCCAGATTCAGAGAATCACGAAGATGAATTTTATCCTGTGTCACAGGCTGCTTGCAAGACAGACGTAGCAACACTCCACTTTGCTTAGATATATAGGGCGTTATAAATGGGATGGAAACTATTAAATTTTAAAAGTAAAACAGATGAATCAATGAAAAAAATTCAAGAAATCTTCCAGGGTTTCTTCAAGTACTTTTTATTTCCCATTGTATAGGATGGCCTTTTTACTACAAAAAAATGTAGAAATGCTGAAAACCAGTGCACTCCCAAAAACTCTTCACAGACTAAAAAATTATATGCAAATATTCTGCTGCTCCAAACACCAAGGCTAACTCTGCAACCCCAGTGAGCTATATTTTTCCCAGTAGTCTTGTTATGTTTGTAGGATGATGCAGTGAAAAGAGATTAGAGAACATGTTACTTTTACTCAAGAACAGTGTGTGTGAGCACACATAGGAAGAGAGGTCTATTTCATATAGGGTCAGTTGCAGAGTACAATAATTCAGTCCTCATGGTTTAAGGTTTGTAGTGGTGCCAGCTATAGGATGGATGGGTGGATGGATATAAGCTACGGCCCAAGGACCCCAAGGACCCCAAGGAGCTCCAAAATATATCAGAGTGTATGAAGAAAGTTAAGCTTGAGCAGCCCAGCTCCACTCCATCAGCTTTTCAGCTTTTTTCGGTCTACTGGGTTACTTAATGTTCAGCATGTGATGAACTGATTAACTGAATTTGAACTTAGGCCGTATTCTTTTCATCTTTGCATGCGTTTTGATACAAGTCTATTGCTCCTCTTCAGGAGCCTGCTCTTGCATACCGACACTGCAGTTATCCAGTTAACATTCTATGTTGACTGCTTAGGAAAGTATTGATTGAAGGTGTCATCATGAGTCAGACAGCCTTTGTTTAGGCTTCTGGTTGAACTGGAATTCAAATGTATATTTCTCTGCTTACTTTTGTAAAATGAGAGCATAACAACATAATTTACCTTGCTTTTTTTTTCCCTGTGAGAAGCCATGGGATACTAATAAAGAACATTTATGGCATTCTGAGGTCATTCACCTGACTGTAGCTGGGGAAAATCTATTAAAGAAGAATGATGCAAATTGTCAGAATGAAGCAGTTGGAGAGGACATATGACTGGCAGCAATTGTGTTTCAGGTGGAAACTGCAAAAATGGACACAATATTTTCATATTTCAAAATCAATGTTTGTTTGCATGGATTTCCATATAATTCTAGCCCATTAGTGGGGAAAAAATAATGGGGAGGAAATAGAGGAGTTATTCTTCAGCCCAAATATCACTGGGAAGTAATGTTTACATGTTATTTATAACATTTACTGTTTGTTCTTGAGTAAGTTGCACTAAGCACAAAGCCATCAACAGGACTGTGATTATTAGAGTGAGTTCATAATCTCTGGCAGATCAAGAATTATTTCCTTAAAAAGATTGACAGAGATATATTACCTTCACTTATTCTGATGTTTTGGACAGTTTAAGGTGATAGGAATCAATTACTTACATATTGCTTTTTGGGGCGCATTGTTTGTTGAGTTCCTATTTTCTCAAGATTGATCTTAAGAGGTGAAATCCCTGACTCCTAGCTGTGACTCACCAGTTTGGCAGTACCATCTTTCAGTGCCCAGCACAGCCAGCTGACTTTGCTCTGGCTAGTGTGTTTCTAGGCCTAACTACTAGAGTGCAGCCAAGTCCTTAAATACTGGTAACTAGACTGTGTGGATGTGAAGCAGATTTTGATATAAGTGTGGGCTTAAACCTGGCCTGGAGATAGTGTTGGTGTAGCCTTAACTTCAATTTTAAGTCCTATATATTGTAAACTATGTATTGTCATCAAGACATTAAGAAACAGAAAAAAAGGAAAGCCAATGAGAGAAAAAAATTATTTAAATATCTATTCTGTATGTACAGACAGTGCATAGAGAGACACTCCCTTAGACAGATACATCGTTATCAGTTCTCTTCCATGAGAAACCCTGCCCATCGTCGTCATAGACTCACAGGATCACAATATGGTTTGGATTGGAAGGGACTGTAAAGGCCGCCTAATTCCAGCCCCTCTGCCATAGGCAGGGACACCTTTCACTACACCAGTGTACTCAGAGTCCTGCCCAACCTGGCCTTGAGCGCTTTCACAGGGATGGGGCATCCACAGACTCTCTAGGCAACCTGTTCCAGTGCCTCACCACCCTCACAGTAAAGAATTTCTTCCTTATATCTAACCTAAACCTGCCCTTTTTCAGCTTAAAGTCATTGCCCCTATCCCCTTCTGGTGGAAAGTTCTACACAGATAAAAGCACTGTAGCTTACAAAGATAAGTAGCTTAAACACATCTGTCACTGGCACATGCAGTATTTAATCAGAGCTGTAAAATTTATCATGGAATTTTTCTTGGTCTTGAGAAGGGACAGTTACAGAGATGCCAGATGCCTTGTGGCCATTGTAAATCCCACCTCCAGAATCTGTTTCTGCCTTTTAACAGAACAAAACCGACACTGAAATGTGTCCGTGGCACAGCAGTCTCTACAGAGCTGCACTAAAATCCTTTGTGTCACCACAATGACAAAACACAATAAAGTAATAATGATACTGATTTGAGAGCATCACAAGTAAAAAGCCATAAAAAGAAATGCTATGAAATGCTTTTGGTATTTTTTGCCCCCTATGCTGTGGCTCCAGGTCTACAAAGGTTTATGTACAGAAAGAGCAAAGCACAGCAGGACTACTCATGTGCCTCGAGTAAAATACAGGCGACGTCCTTGTAGGCTTGAGACTCTCAGTTCAGGCTCTCTGCACATTAATTTCTCTAATATATATATAGTGTATATTTTATANCTAAATAAAGGAATTATTTGCAATGTGAATTTTATTTTAGTTTTACAACACATATTACTCTTTGCATTTGGCAAAGGTGTATCAGAGCTCTGGTTCATCATTTATTTTAAACAGGATTTAGTGTCATTCAGTCCAATGAAATGAAAAAGCTTCAGATGTGAAATCCCTTGTGAAGGCCTCAGTATTAGAATTGGAAATGCTATGTCTGCCTCGAAGTCCCTAACGTAAATGTCTGAAATTTAGTACAGATTCGTTCTGTACTGAATGTTTCAACTATTCCCTGGAAGGAAGAGTACAAGGTGAGGGGAATGACTGTATCTGTGTCATCTCTTTTTGTCTGTGCCTTCAGACACCACTATTTTTCTATGCAATCACATGCAATAGAGCATGTTGGGTGTTCAGTGTTTGGAACAAGTGGGAATCAGACCATATGAGGGTTTACAGGGAAAAATTACGTGTGTCTACTACTCAGAGATTTCTGGCTAAAACAAATGATGTGATCAGAGGTACGTGGTTTCCCAGAGGTATGGTACAAACGTATGTAAAGATCCTTCAAAACAGTTCAACTGCTTACTTTACATAAACATGTCTCTCACCTGTTGCAATGCTTCCTAGGAGAACAGGGAATGTCTAAACAGTAATACATGCCCAAGGTTCAGCTCAGCACAGAAAACTAATTTTTAATTCTTCTCCCAATGAAGCTGTTAAAAGTAAAACTGATAACTATCCCATATACTCTCTCTCATACCTTTCCCAGGCCCTTGGGTGTGGGTCTCAAGATCTTTGACACTGAATATGTCAGCTTTGGCTCAGTGCCTTCCCCTCTCTATTCCCTTGAGAATTTAACACATTAATTGGATTCTAGCTTTGAGTTCCTGTTTGTAAGGAGAGACAAATACTGGTGTTCCCAGATGCCCATATCCAGCCCAAATGAGCTTTCCTTCACAGTGGACTGTGCAAGTGTTCAACAGATAATGTTTCATCTCCTTTCCTACCTTCTTTGGTGAGGACTGAAAGAAGAAGTGACATGTTACAAGTATTTTCAGGGACACCCAATTTAGCAGTCACTGAGATGAATGGGATCGGTCATACCTCATAATGCAATTGTTTAAAAGTACTGGAGAGCTGCCATTGCATGCATCACCCTGGTTTGTGAGGCTATTGCTGCAGTTGTACTAGATAAAACCTTCTTTTTGATAAAAGCCTTAGATTTTGGAAGAGAAGAACCTAATGTTGTACTGATGCACGGTGACGGGATCTGCACTGGCTATAAGTTTCCAGGAGCTTTCAAAGGAGACAAAGATTGCTATTCAGGACTGTTTCAAATGAGGCAAGAACAGAAGTCTCCACAGACCTGAGAAAGCTAAAGTGGTGTGAAATTTTGTTGTAAGTGGTAGAGCTGAAACCTACAGCAGCAGAGAGCTGAGATTGAAGTGAGGTATCTGGAACTCAGATCAAGCATGTGACCTCCTTAGATGGATGTAAATCTTCCTGCATCCTAGACAACATTTCAACAGCCACGGACTACTTAGGATTTTCTCTACACCCACCTTAGATGAAATACCATTTTTGTACGTTGGGATCAGATTTTAAGGGTTCTTTGGATGAGGAACTCCAGTTTTTCCCATTTCAAATAAAGGAAGTTCTACAGACAGATCCACAGACAGATCCAAAACAAAAATGTAGGACAAAAAATCTCAGCAATATATTAGTCTAATTATTGGTGCAAGTTATGAGTTCTGATGGAGGAAAAGTGAAAAAAACTAACACATAAAACCTGAAAGAAATACACGAGCGAGTTAACAACAACCAGATATCTTCTTCATTAGGTTCACTGAGGAAAACTAAGACTCAAATCTTTTGGGTCTCTCAAATGTCATCAGACTTCTCAGCAGCCATGTGCTGAGTTAGAATTAGCATATAAAAGCGACCAAATACATCTGTTTCAACTCTCTAAAGCTAGAGTCTCTTGGTTGCAACACAGATATATTTATTTCAGAAGAAAAATTAATTTTAAAAGGACTGAACATAACTGGTCTTGCTCCCTACCAGAATGGTTACAGCTCTGCATAACAGTTAAGATTTCTATAGCAAGTAGCTTTTTTTGTATTCCTATTTTGTACAGAAGCCTGCTTGCAGAGCAGTTGCTTTCTCAAAATAAAGAATGAGTCTTTAAAGCAGATTAAAAAAAAAAAAGAAGCAATAAAAAAATATATGAATGATAGAGTCATAGATTTCCTTCCATGTATGTCATTAATGAGACTGTCTTCTGTCTTTCAAAGCTGATTTGCGTTCTGAAATGCTAAACTCAGAAGTAACTAAATGAAATAATTAATAATGTGATCTTCTATCTATGCCATGTATTTTTATTTCTTGGGATTGTTTTCAGAAATGTCAAAGCCTTCTCTGCTAATACAAATTATCACACATCATTAAAAACATGTGATTCAGTATAACTTTGTTTTCCAATTGGAACTGGAAGGCCTTCTTTCAAATCTAACTGAATGAACTAGTGAAGCAACGAACTAAGTAAAGCAGTTGAAGGCTGTGGCATTTCTTTGTTGTATTTCAAAGTCCTGTTTCAAGATTTCTCTTCTGAAAATAAACAGTCTGCATCTCTTGAATTTCACATTTGTGTGACATTGTATAGCAACATCTCACCTGCAGCAAGAAAATCAATACAAAAATATAGTTTAACACCATCAGTTCTTCCCAGCTCTCATACATTACTAACACATATTACCTGTATGTACCTAATATATACACCTATAATATCTAATACATATATATATGTATATAATGAGATAGGTAGTGTCTTTAAGATACTATAAGATAGATAGATATATATAGATACCTATTATCTAACATATATTAACATCTTTGAAGTTTATGTATATTGGCTATGAGCCCTAAGGGATCTCCTGTAATGAAACTTGTGATCATGCTGTGTTTATAGCAATGTTTTCATTATAAATTTCGTGTAAACTCTTCAGTCTCTGAACTCAGTTGGGAGGCTCAGAAAGGGGATATTGGGTGGCCATATACATTTTTGCAGGTGAAAGAGAATAAATAAAGTCTTTAATTCTGTTAGCTAGGAGCTACATTTTATAAATTATGGGGGTTTTATTTATAAGGTCAAGTTGTGAGTTTTTATGAGTGAAAAGTGTCCAAAACCTAGACACACAAGCAATGTTGAGTGATGCATATAAAAGAAAAAGTAATTATTTGTGCTTGCCAAGCCCCACGCCTGGCTGTTTTTGTGGTAAACATTTCTCACAAATGCCTTTTCTTTTTTAGACAAAAAATGTGCAGTCTTTGGAAGACACACTAGGTTGCTGTCATCATTTATCTGCTTAAAAGCTCTGTGAAGAAGGAATCCAGAGAATAGCAGAGCTGCTCCACATCATTGTAAATTGTTTGTTCTGAGGATGCACCAAACCTTGAAAACTTGGGCTAAGTGTTGAACCTGCTGAACACATCTGTGACTGATGCACATTGTCTGAATATTTCCGATCGGTATATATTTAGGAAAAAAAGAGCCATTTGCACCATTTTTTGTTTAATAATATAACATCTCCCTCTAGAAATTTTCCCAAGCAAACCTGGATGACTTGAAAATGTGTTGGTCACAGAGGCTGATGACAGAGTCAGAACACTATGTTAGGGTTGTTCTGATATTTTTATATGAACCAAATGTTCTTGAGAAATTACATTTACTTCCTTCAGTGTGTAAAATCTTATACAGATATTCCTGAGATTCTATCAGACATTATGTTCTTTATGAGAATGGGTAAAATCCTCCATCTATGGTCCTTCCTCACCTTCCAGTGAAGGGAAAACCTTTGCACTTGAGGTCATCTGATAAAAATTTATGTTGAATTTTCTTATGCAGGGAGAAAGTCTGACTGCCTTGGTTGATGCGTGAGACACTAAGACTCAGGGACTAGAAATGAAGTTTAAGTATCTCTGTGAATGAATTCTAATTTATTATGTAATTTTTCTCTGTGTTGCTTATACTTGAGAATGTTGTGCATGTTATCAACAGAGAGTTATATGTTCCTGGCCATAGCTGGCAACTGTGAGGAAGAACCCCTGGAGTCCCAATAGAATAGAGAATTAAACACTTATTTGAATTTACAAAACGTTCTTTTAGTCATGATGGTTGAATGTAACACAAGGATTGCTCTCACAGGGTGGGTATAACTCAGATAGTTTACTGACGATTTGTGGTTAATAGCGAGGTCATCACTGGGCAGGTAGAAAGACTACACTTCCCCTGCCATCAGATTATATTTCAAAGGTGTGCTTGTAAGAAAAAATAATCAGATTTGTTAAATCCCGTTTGTCGCAGTTTACAGTAAAATTGTTTTTTGAAGGCCAAGTAATCCATGAAGACACAGTTCAGCCATTTAAATAGTAACCTATTTAATAAATGAGAACTCAAGGAATTGGCACCTTGGCTGATCATTGAAGTGTTTTGTATTCCTGCTACAAACATGTTCAAATATTACAGGTAGACAAAAGAATGTCTCACATGAAATTAACACTTCTTCTTTCTCTGTTTTTGTATATGTAACAGTGATATAATACATGCAAATAGCTGTGAAATAATTTCAGGAAAAGACATACAGGATTTTCTTTTGGAAAGGAGTGTCTTATTTTGTTTGGCATTATTGTAAATAATGTATGGAGAACACTTGGGAGCTACTGATCAAAGTATCTTTCTGTTGATAACTTGATTTAGTAGATAAGACAAAAAGCTTTTCCCCTTGAAGCTGTTAGATTAAATGAGTTCAAGGTGAGGGCTAGCTTAGGAAAGGCTCCAAAGAAATGAGCAGTTTTATTTCTTGTGTAACTTCCACACCATCAAGTTCAACATGTCCCTGGTAGAAATGTTTGTATTCTTGGGGAAGTGATGAAAAATGACATGAGCTTGATTACGCACTATGCTTTTCCAACTACAACCAACTTTTTGCACTCAAGAAAGAGAACTTTACCAATAACTTACCTGCTAATTTACTTTAGAAGCTACATTTTCTGAAGTTGCTGCATAACTGAGGTGCATTTTCCCACATTAATAATTTCAAATTCTGTATTTTCAGCCTTCCAACTCACAAAAAAAAACCAAAAAAGAAAGATGCTTAAGTAATTCCACCAGGTATGTAGCTCCATGAAGGCTACAGTTTTATTCCATTAAGGACAATATTTAATTAGAAGTAATTTACAGAACTGTTTTCTAATAAACACTGTAAATGTGATATAATTAGATATTTTATTAGAAGTAAATATTCTATTGTTACTCCCCCTCCCTCCATTCATGCTGCACTGATTTTTACTTACAGGTCTTTTACTGGTTACCAATCTAAGAAGGGAGTTTCTGTACATGTGGGATTCATTTCTTGTATTAAAAAAGGCAAGATTTAATCCCTTTTTTTTCCTGTGGGTGCACATTGGATTTAATGGCTTTTCAGTTCCCTTTAGTTTTTATGTTCATCTTCCTTGAAAGTTGCAGGCAGAACGGATGCCATCATTCCCTCAGCACTGGGCCTTGTGTTCTAAGCCATATAGAACAAGATACAAATCCTTTGGCTCTGCTTTCGTTCCCTGTTTAACACAGCCATAATCAATGAGTAGTGTGATCTAAAGAGAAATAATAGCAGCTCCCCTAGTGTACCAGACACACGTAAGATTGAGCGCCAACATCTTCTGGAGGAATTTCTGTGGTCCTTTTCACTGTCTTGCAGAAGAGATGCTGCCTTACAGTCATAGACTTGTTCCTGCTCTGATTTCTGATAATTTTAATGCAGTACACTTTTCAGCTTTCTGCTCTCATCCCTCTGTGCTTGAACTCAGAAAAAAGACCATTAAACATGAGTATTTCAGGCTTAGCATAAATTTCTCATTTGAAATAAGGAGCTATAGGTTAGGAATTCCCTGCACACTGCTTAGCTGTAATTTCAGGGCATGATTAATTTCTCGGTGCAAATCACCAGGCAGACACCCTCAGGGGTTCCTTGCTTCTGCTTAAAGCAGAAGATTGAGAGAGAAGTGCTCATTCATAGAAGAGATTGTAATTTTACTGTTGACATACACCTGCAAATTTTCTCAGTATCACGAGCTACCGCTTAGATGTATACACAGTTTTCTGATAAGCTCCTTTCAGATGCTGAAGTCTAAGTTTCAGGATCTCTAGGAAAACGCCGTATGCAATGAGAAACCCATATTGCAATGGAGAGAAATGCATCAAAATGCAACGGTGTTTCTCAGAACTTCATTGCCAGAGCTCTGCCTTACCCTCTCCCGCATTGCTGATAACCTCTCAGCAGCAGCCCCACGAGCTGAGAAGCATGAAACATTTGCAGCCTGGGCAACATCTGATGATAACTTTGGCTGTGACAGACATCATCGTTACCGCTCCGCAAGGCAGGGGAGACCCACAACCCCAGCGCACCCGGGCCCTGCAGGCAGCGAGAGGGGGCGGCCACTCACTTCCTGAGCCGAACGCTCTGCCCTTTGGGATTTTCCCTCCCTCTCTCCCCGGGATGCGACCCTCCCTGCTCCCTGCTCCCTGCTCCCTGCTCCCTGCTCCCTGCTCCCTGCTCCCTGCTCCCTCCGTCCCTCGCAGCCCCCGCGGCCCGCCCCGCGCCGCCGCCAGGTGGCGCCTCGCGACCGCTCTTGGAGCGGAGCCGCGGGTGGGGCCGGGAGCGGGATGGGAGCGGGATGGCACCGGAGCGGCTTGAGAACGGTTCAGTTCGGGAGCACGTCAGGGAGCAAGTCCCAGTCCTGAAGTGGGTCAGGGAGCGGGTCCCGTATCGGGAGCGGGTCTGGGAACTGGCCGGGAAGCTGGGACACCTCGGGAAATAAATATTTTAGGAAAGGGGAAGCGGCCGCCGAGCTTTGGGTGCCGAGGTGTGGGGGTGCGAGCGTGGGAATGGGGCCTTGCGGTGTGCGGGGCGCAGCCTTACGGCCCGAAGTGCCCCGAACAACATGTCCTTTTTAGTGATTATTATTGTCAGAATTAAAGTCTGTGAATTCCAAACAGCTCCCAGGGAGCGATGCTGCGTGCTTCGGCCTGAGCGCTAACGTGTCGGTGGAATGTTGGACCAGGGGCGTCTTAGCACGAGGGGTTCAAGTAGAAATAAGGGGCGGGGGCGAGGGGACACGGCTCTTCCCTGCCTCCAGTGACACCGGAGAGGCCGTCCCAGTGGGAACATCGCGGCTTGTCGCGGCTGCTCGCGATGTGTCGGGGTGCGGCTCCAGGGCGCGGGGGGCAAGGACTGGGATTCGGGATGGCCGGCGGTGCCGCGGCCGCACTCCGCTCCGCTCCCGGTGTCTGAATCCCTGCTGGCTGCCTGTGCGTGTGTGTGTGTGTGCGTGTGTGCCGGAGAAGAGGGGAGGAGGGAGGAAGTGGGGTGGTGGTGGTAGCGGCTGGCGGGAGGGGGATGATTATTGGCAATGGGCGGGAGAGAAAGAGGCGACTCCTGTTTCCTTTTCTTTCTGCCAGCGCAATCTCGGCTCATTTTCTCTAAGCTATACAAGTTCACGGACGAGCTACCTAGCCAGCCCTCCTCTCCAGTCATGGACCTCCCAGGTAAAAAGGCCGTTCTCCTCCCAGCCGGCTGTTCTTTTTTTGCAAAATATGATTTTTAAATGATAGCAAAAATTAAATGCGGGGTTAGGGCAGCGGTAGAGATGCCTCTGGGGAGGGGTAGGGACCATCTCCCAGGAGCGAGCTCTCCGGATGCTCTGGTGAACGGGAAAAACTGAGATGCAACTTCCGAGGGAGAAGCCGGGTGAGGCTTTGACTCCTGCGATATCTGTGCATGCCGGGGTGGGAACCGGGGGATACCTGAGCCGGCTGCTTCCTTCTCACGAGTTTAGGGAGTCGCCGGGGTCGGCAGCAGTGGTGGTAGCCCGGCCTGGGGCACAGATGGTTGGGAAGTACAAATCAGTGCCCGAGAGTAGCAACCCCCAGGCGGGGAGGAGGGCGACGGCGGCTTCCAGATCCCGGCCGCGGCAGCGCCGGGGCGGGAGCGCGGGGGTCGGGGCGCCCCGGCCACCCGCGAACTCTACAGACAGCGGGGCAGCTCCATCGAGGGGAGAGAAGGCGCGTTACTTATAACAGGAATAAAATCTCCTTCCGTCGCGTCTGGGGCGTTAGGAGACGGATAGAAACCAAGCTCGCAGATGTAGCAAAAAGGGGGGCTGTGGAAAGAAGTGGAGCCGGGTTTTGGAGCCCCCGTTGGTGGTGGGGAAGGAAAGGGTCTGCCCGAGGCGCCCGCAGGATGCTCCACCGCGGGTTTGGGGATGCAATATGCCGCGCTGCCCTCTCCTCCCCCCTCGGAGTACGGCAGGGGCTGCGGGACCCCAGGCTGCTGGGAAAACGGGGAAAGAGGGGACATCGGGCAGCCAGGTTTCTCCCAGACCTGTTGTACTCGCCGGGGCGCCCGGAGCGGGGAGGGGCAGCCCACCGGGCGGCGTGGTGCCGGCTCCCGCCTGCCCGCTGCTGTGCTTCACCGCCGCCTTTCCCCTTGGCAGGCTGCTGCGTGCCGCCCGCCCTCTGAGGAGGCTCCTTCGCCCCGCGCAGAGGAGGAGGAGGCGGAGGAGAAGAAGGGGAGGAAGGCGCGGCCGCAGCCGCCGCTGCCCAGCCGCCGTCCCGCAGAG
>VWZT01003310.1:435767-471461 GCA_013397055.1 Pachycephala philippinensis | reverse complement strand
AAAAAAAAAGAATGGCTTCAGTTTCAGTCCTGTATTTTTCTGGGGGAGGGGGATTCTGGACATTACTGTGTCAAGAAGTGCTTTATCCAGTGAAGCAAAATTTGCACGATTGGAACCTTATTTGTGTTGTTCGTGTTTTTCATCAACTTTTTATTTTTCCTGATTTTTGTTTGTGTGTGCTAAAAATGTAAGCTAGATTGATCAATAAGACAAAACAAAGCACATATATACCCTGTAGCTCTAAGTAAGCTAACCAGTGAACAATTCTGTCTGCACTTTCCAGCTGATCTTTATAGACCTATTTAGAGAGAGAGAAAGAGAGAGAAAGAGCGAGAGAGCTACATGAGCCTTCAATTACAATCTGGAAACTGTAAAGGAACTGACATTTCTGAATTGTCCTGACATTTCTAGAAGCAACAGTGGAGGCTTTGAATATCTTCTCTGACCGTACCCTAAAATATATCCTTTCTTTGCATTACCATATTTTGGGTGCTTTTATCTGATATTTATTTGATATATTTGTCCACTAATGCTTGAATACACATTGTGGGAGCACAGAGAGATGGTAGAGCAAACTCTTCCTCTTCCAAATTAAGTAAAACCATCTCCACTTGAGCTGTCCATGGCAAGTACCGGAGGAGTAGGCACAAGCATCTTTGGCAGCCTTGGGGAGAGGGGCCTCAGAGGATCAGCAAATGCTCCAGAAGTTGGCACAGGCGCCATGCCTATATTAGCTGCGTGTGCTCTTCCCAACACAAATGGCACCACAGTTCTAGGGGTGGACTGACATCGATATTCAAGGTTGGGAAAATTATTATCCCAATCAACAAGAGGTACAATATCAGGCCAATGGCAATTGTATCCTTTTGCCTCATTCTCAATAAACAGATCTTGTTTCTTCAAATTTTTAAGTTTGTTTTCTTGGTTTGCTTGGTTTTTGTTTCTTTTTGTTTTTTTTTTTTAAGATTGGTGTACTAGACACTATGCTGAGGAAAATCTTGTTAGAGGAGATCCAGAAGGAATGTTTATTTCATAGAATTTTTATCTTCATTTATTTAATTTTAAATATTTCATTTTGCTATTAATCCCCCAAGGGTGGATGTGCAAAAGAATTTATTTTTGTTAAATTCACTCCTCTACCACAAGCAAATATAACACAAAGGCATTTGCAGGAAATTGGTGGTAACTACATTGTATTTCAAAATTATGGTGGACATGTCATTTTCATTGTAAATTTACCATTAAAGGGACAAAATTAAAGTCATATATTCTTAAAAAAACCTTATCTGTGTTGCTTATATACCTCAGATGATTAAAACATAAGCCAGTTTAATGTTTAATATTTTTGTGCATTTTCACCATTGATGTGGTTTGTTTGCTTTGCTGTGTCACTTTGCCAGTTACTGAATGAATTGGTTTCAGGTTGTTGGTTTTTTTAATGGGTTGCATTTTCTAGTTCCCCTTCATGCTTGGGCATGACTGCAATGTTTCTAGTTGCAAAATATCACAGGGCTACGTTTAAGTACATGAAATAAAACCTGAGTCAGCAACAACCTTTTTCTATTAAAATACAATAAATACAGTTGTCTTAATGGTAGACATTGTAAAACTACTTTTTGTGTTTACAACTCAATCATGTCACTCAAGGAAACAGAAACTGAGGTGGGTTCAAAGTGCCAAGTTTTTAGTTTCTGTTATATTTTTAATTTAAAATAAAAATACTCCGTAAAAATACTTTAAAATAAGAATTAGTCAGTTTTATTTTAAAATTCTTCCTACCATAATCACATTCAGTGTTCCCATTTATTTCAGTTCACTTGGCTTGAATAAGGCAATGACATCTTAGTTCTGGCTCTCTGCTAAGCTAAATGAGGCCAATGACAATGTTTCCCTTGGAACTTACCTTGAAAGTTTCTTAGGCCATTGAAGCTGCATAATCTGAATATCTCACTTCATGTATTCAAGCTGAGTAATCTTGACCATGCTTATTTTATAAATATGTTTATATGATAACCAATCTTCTGAATTTAAAGAAGGTATCTCATATAATGCCTCTTTCCCTCTGCTACTCTTGTGTCCTTCATGTTAAGCTATAGAGTTAGGACTCTTATATAAACAGTTAAAATAAATGGAAAATGTGGAGTAAATTCTTATTGTACACTAATTGTAATCATAATCCGTTTTTTTCTTTTATATTCTTTGCAATATTTATTCCCTTTTCCCTTTTAATTTTACGTCTGGGTTTGAGAACATGCAATCTTCTTGCTATTGGAAAAGGTAGAAATTTTGATATATTCATAAGGTGTGGATATCATTATATATTTTAGGTTGGAGGGGAAAAAATGTACAACTGCAGCATTGTAGATTGCAGGAAATATGTGAGAACAATTAAAGGGGCCTCCCAGTACATTAAGAATAGGCTTATAGAAATTAATTTATGTAAATAGATTGATTGGGTAACACTCACAGTTGGTGTAAATTTAATTTTGAGGGGCACCATGAGAGTTAGGAAGTGTAAAACACATGGTAGTGAAGCAGGCCAGTGGCACCATAAAAACTCTGCTTCCTGTGGGAACAATAGCACAAGGCTCCTTCCAACACCTTTAAAGCTTTCTCATGAGCTGCTGTGTAGCAGTCGTAAGATATTCCTATGAAACCGCTGTCTGTTTCACTGCTTCCCTTACAGAGAACAATCTGTACCCGGCTGTTTTTGGTGTTCACTCTTTTAGTATTTCTTCAGCCTACTTACAGCAGGGTAGAAGCCAGGAGCTGTATTAGGAACGATAAATTCTCCTCATATATATCGTTCCCTTCCTCTGAGTTTTATATCCATGGTTTGAACATCGTCTTGCCGGAGAGCCTGTGTGCTCTCACCTCCCCCTGAGACAGTGGGTGTGATGGATGTGCAGTGTATCTCATTACTGGTCAGCATCTTGCAAGCTGGATCCGTGGGAGGAGGAGAGAGACAGGACATGAAACTAAGGAGTTGTTTAGAAGTTACATTGTGTTTGTTGGCTGTGACTTTTTTAACTTTTGAAAAGAACATTTTGTTTTTATTGACCAAATTTTTTTCTTGGACAATCTGTCAAAGTAGAAGATAGGCTAAAAGGGCTTGTTTACTGATGGAGTTACTCAGAAATAGCTGAAGGTGGTTTCATGTCCTTGTAATGTGACATTGATTTCTGGAATAGGCAGTCACAGGTAGCATTGTTTAAAAATAGCTCTTATAATTAATAGTCTGCTTCGATCCAGGATAACTTTTTAGTGTTAACGAGCACTCAAAAATCAGTGTCATTAATATACTTCATTTTCGTGGGTAATGACTTGTCATTAAGCAGTTATACATAACTAGAGAAATAAAATCAATTCATCTCTTTTAATATGTTGTTGGAAAGCCAAGAAATGTCTTTGAGTCATTGCATAGTTTCTAGATTTGGAACCACTCACTGTCTTGAACAATTGTTCCAGGATTATGTATGGTGAGGAGTCATGCCCATTTTTAATCATGGCGGTAAATTATGATCCATCGTAAAATACACATTTTCTTAGTGGAGCAGCTTCTTTTATTTGACATGATTTCACCTGTCAGAATGCTTAAAACAGAATTTTATGATTCCTGGCCACCTGTTAATTAAAACACATTTGGAGTTTATAAACTGAGAATTTTTGATATCCATCACGAGTGCAGTTAGACACAGACTAAGTGGCTGGGCAGATGATTGACAAGCATTTCGATCATCTGTTTATATAATCAAGTATCAGTAAAACTCAGGTGTTCCATAGTGAAATAAATACATTATCATTTCATCTAAGAGGCTGATCTTGCTTGTTTCACTCACTTCAGTAAAGTCCATTCCTCTTATGAATGGACTTTGCTTGAGTGCCTCTTAACATTAAATTTACATCAGCTCTGAATGTTACCCAATCAATTTATTTACATAAATTACTTTGTATAAGCCTACTCTTAATGTGCTGGGAAGCTCTCACATCCCTGTTGCAACCTACAGTGCTGCTGCTGTACATTTCCTCTTTAACAAAAAATATATCAGGATATCTGCACCTTATAAGTATACCAAAATGTGTACTGCTTCCTATAACAAGTGAGAGGAGCTTCTAAAAAACATCAGTAGCATTGAGCTTGAATTGTATGGTTTGGATTTGATCATGGTCTACTATTATGTTTATTTAAAAATCAGTGACAGTAACCAGTGTAAACCCTTAGTTAACACAACTATTCTTGGGTTTTGAGGTGTTTAAACACTAAGCATACTTCTGATAATATAAGTAAAAGTTTACAAATATATTTCAAATGCATGTTTTAAATCAATCCCCAAACCAGTCATGTTTACAATCTTATCCGACATGATGATGATCTATTTTTTCTTATTTGCTATTATCAGAAAAATTAAAGACCACTAATTGAATTTTATGCTCTTTGAGTGTCATAATGAAAATACACTTCACATACCAAGGATATCTAACGTATCCTGTTTCTTAGGTCATATGACTTAACCTATTTAGTGAATCCTCTCTGCTATTCATCAGCAAAATAAAGCTGCCTAACTTGCTGGTTCCCTGCAGATCACATACGACAGATGGTATAAATAATGGCATAGCAAAACACAGAGAAGCAAATAATGAGTATAACTTCTGCACCAAAAAAAAAAAAAAAAAAAAAAGTCTGCATCAACAGAAATTCAGATCTTATTGACAAATGCTCCAAAACTCAGAAAATTTCAAAGTTAAGTTTTTAAAAAAATCTTTCTGACTGATAGTACTTCCATTGTAAGTACTACATTGAAGTGTCATTTTTCTATGGGAATCTAAAAAATAATTCAAATTGTTTTGTGAGATCAGCTGTATCAAAAGACTCTTGCTTAGAATATTGATATATTCAATGCTATATATTCAACCGAAACCTAAGTTCATAAATTAGTAATTAGTAGTTATCATGAGACATTCTCATTTCTGCTGATATATTTAAATTAATTGAAACTAATTCTTTGAAATGCTTTTAGTTCTCAGTGTGTGAATATACACAAAAATGCACACACACATATATATATATATGTACACATGCATGTAAAACACATTTTTAGCTAGGAGTGGATTGAGAGAGCTGGGGTTTTTTTTCCCACAGTTTGACCTTCGTTTCTCTGAAGCATTGCCACAAAAAATTAATTTTTATTTTATGTGTTGTCATTCTATACCTAAAACTGTTGATCTTTGCTTACATATAAGAGCACACAGAGTAATAGCAAATAGCAGTATACATTTCAGCGTAGCAGTATACATTTCAGTGTTTGAGGGCTGCCAAAGTTCAGGTAATATTAGGGTGAAGTGAAGCATACAGTTGTTAATAAAAGACTCAATTGGCTCAAGTTCTGTAGAAAGCTTTTGTGATGAGTAAAACTATAGTGTTGTCTGGGAATTCCCTCAAAAAACACAGGGAGACCCCAGCTGGAGGTTCAGTTTTTCCTTCTGTTGACACTAGATGGGAAACCTTTGATACATATTATAACTGAAAGCAAACATGTCCCTATACTTACTGTTGCAACAATAATCCTTATATGCTGACTTAATTTCAATTGTGTTAATTTTCCTCTAGGGAGATACATCATGTTGTCACATATCAGAACTAAGAATACAGAGACTGGAGTGAATAAAGAATAAAGGGTTTTCCAACTTTTTCACTAGGAAAATAACTTAGCAGAGAGTATATGTTGCTTTTAAGGACTTTTGTGACAGTGGAAATATGGAAGAAATGATTTAAAAAGAATCTTTGAAGTCCTTGTTTATCGTTAACAACAGCAGAGTTTTCTCAGCCCTGTTTGTAATAGTATGACTGGGAGCATTTTAGGATGGAGTTTAAATGGATATAGCTAGACCTTCTAACATCTGGTTCCTTCCCTATCCGAAATTTTCTGTAGAGCTATGTGTTCTCATAAGAACTTACAATCTCTCTAGATGAAACTGTCCTTTAACCCTGACTGTCAAGTAAATCCAGTCTTACCTAATTATTTCACCTGGGTAAGGAAAGCATCCATTATTCTGCTTCTTTGCAATGGCTGTATTGTTTTCTTATACCACACGAACTGTGCTAAAAATACCCAGCAGAGAAAAGAAGATTCCCACTACACTTGCCTCCCTAGGCATGTTAATTTATCTTCTCTTGCCCTCTGTTACCCTTTCATGCATATTTGAAAGGCTTCTGATGTTGAATTTTTTGAGTATTTCTTAAAATAATGCTTTTCCAACTGTGTGAAAACTTGTTCGTACAAAATGATGACAGCTTTAGTTGACTGCTCACAAATTATCTAATTCTTCTGTTCTGCAGCCAGAACTCTTGAAAAGAAGAACCCAATAGGATGGAGGGAAAATATAACTATAAATAAACAAATAAACAGTGGGAGATATGTATATGAATCTGTGATTTTTGGTTAATGTTTTGATCCCGTTCAGTCTGTTCTCTCGGAGAGAATGATTTGCACAACCAAGTGACTTGATACCTCTCTTTTTTTAAAAATCCTGAGATATTGGGAACCTTCCCTTTTACAGCCTGTTTGAAAATTATAGACCCTCTTGTATAAGTGTTAGGGTATTAGTTAAAAATAACAAATAAGATTTTCAAGTACCTGTGTGATTCTTTGACACAAACACCTTGTGACAAAGAACGGTCTGTAGGAAGGGAAGAAATCCTGCTAAAAAACAGAAGAGTTGCTAATTATTCTTTGCACAAATAAAAGCCTCAAAAGCATACAGGGACACATATGCATGTACATGTCACACACATAGCTATAAGTGACAAAACACTTATAAAGTGTATAAAGTAAAACACTTTCCCAGAGTCCTAACTTTGATGCAAGTAAAAAAATTACACTAAAATATATATGCAATTTAGGTGGGATTAAAGATGCCCATGCAATCAGTGATTGTACTAAACTTTATTAAGGACAGTGGCTCAGTGCAGATACATTACACAGTGTATTCCACTGAAGCATGGAATGATGCATTATATAACAAATATCTAAGATATTCATGAGAAAAATTTACAAAATTATCTTTACAGAGCTATGAAAGTCAGAGATCAGATCGCAGTTAGCACAAATCAGATGATTTATATTTTATAATCAGATGTTATAAAAAGTGAGATAAACATTTTATAAACATTTTTGTGTATTTCCCTTGCCCTCGGTCAAGAAGAAGCTTACCTCCTGAAAACAAAAATGGAACCCACATGCACTATAAAGCATGATTCAATTTCTACTGAGTAAAAAGAGCATTGCTTATTTGCCTCCATGTCCCCCTCCTCTCTAAGGCATTTGCCTGTTTCTTTTCATGCATGCACTAATGTTTTTCAGAGCTTCATAGGTTATGTCTGAGCTAAATAATTGAAAGTTGATTAGCAGGTAAGTGCACTTTAACATGTTAAACCCATAAGCGACTAGCTTTCTTACCATACCACTGATTACCAGATTTCCTGAAAATAAGGCTGTATTGGGTCTGTCTGAGACAGAGTTCATTTCCCCACAGCAGCGCTCACAGTGCAGGGCTTTGCATTGGTATCTAGAAAGGTGTTGATAACACACCGGTGTTTTGGCTACTGCTGAGCAGCACTGGCACAGCATCAGCTCTCTCTCCAACATTCTGCCCCACCAGCACAAGGCTGGGGTTGGGCAAGATCTTGGGAGGGGACACAACCAGGACAGTTGACCCACACTGACTAAAGGGATATTCCAAAGCATATGACATCAGATCAGATATAAAAACAAAAACAAAACAAACAAACAAAACAAAACAAATCACAAAAAACAAAAAACAAAAAACAAAAAACAAAAAACAAAAAAACAAAAAAAAGGAGGAAGAATAAAAGGGCATTTGTTATTTGCAACATTTACCTTCCAGAGTAACTACTAGACTTGCTAACGACCTGTTCCTGGGAAGTGACTGGACATCACTTGCTGATGGAAAGTAGAGAATAAAATCTTTGTTGTTTTTTTTTTTTTGTTTGTGCACAGCCTTTTGCTTTTGCTTTAGTAAGTGGCCATATCTCAACCTACAAGGTTTTCTTTCACCTCATTTTCTCTCCCCAACCACCTGAGAAAGGAGAATGATAGAGCAGCTTAGTGGACATCTGGCATCCAGCCAAGGTCAACCCATCACATAAGGCTTAAAATGTCCACATCATATTTAGAAAGAGCCAGGCTCAGGACATCTGTTGGATATAGGCTATGCTCTATCCATGCCCATGGCAGCCAGGTGCAGTGAAAGAAAACTTCAGTGTTTAAGTGAAATTAAAATTTAAGTGGCATGGCCAAGTACAGATTCAGTATCCTGAGAGCACTTTATTGCTGGAACAAAGACTACAAATCAGTGTATGCTTTCTTGTAAACAGTAAATGTGGTGAATGAATATGGACTGGAAAACAAGTTCCCAGCTATATATAACTGCACAACAGAATAGATTTAATGACCTATTAAAAAAGTCTCCCTAGGGTCTATCTCAATGCTCCTCTACTGGACTTGCTCCCCAGTGTTGCTGTTTTTCCTGTACTGAGAAACCAAAACTGGGCAAGAGACTCTATATGTGGTCACAAATGCCAAATATAGAGGATCTCGATCTGCTGGCTATGCTCTTGCTAATACATCCCACTATTCAATAAGCATTTACTGCTGCAAAGCTGCTCTGTTGACTGATGTTCAACTTTTTTACCCCGGGATTTTATTTTTTCTTTTCCTGCAAAACATTTATATCCAGTGAGCCCCAAACAATACTGCTCCACGTGACTATTTCATTCCAGGTTCAGGAATTTCTATTTGTTTTTGTTGAACTTCCTGAATTTCTGTCAATCCCAGTCAGTTAAAGCCTCATTGAACAGCAACCCTGTTGTTAGGCATTTTATCTTCTTCCTCTACATTTGGTTTCATCCACAGACTTGATGAGAGTGTGTTTTTGTCTGTCATCCAGGTAGCTAGTGAAGATATGAAATGGTAACAGCCCTGGTACTTGCCTGTGAGGAAAGCCTCTAGTAACCATCTGGCAAGTGAATTTCAAACTGCAACCCACTACCCTTGGATTCTCATAATCCAAGTAGTTCTCCATGCATCCTGTTGTCCAATCGGTTTTACAAGCATCTTGTAGTCTATGCATCCAGTTCATATCTCTTTAGCTTGACTACAAGGAGAGAACTAGAAACCATCTCAAAAATCATGATAAAGTCAAGACAAATAACATGCCCTGAGTAACTCTTCATTTATCAGAGAGTGTAATCAGTTAGGTGTGATTTTATCTTTGTAAAACCATTGTGGTTTTTCCCAATCATCTTATGATTCATGTGCCTGTGAATGACTTCCGCATGCAGATTTCTTCATAATCTTTCAGGAAACTGCAGTGAAGCTGACCAGCCCCTAATGTCCCAAATTCTCTTTCTCGCTCTTTGAATAATGATGTGACACTTTACATTGCCTAGTCACAAAGGCCCTCTCTGGATCACCTAGGTTTTGAAAAGTGATTTTGGCTAAGTTTCCTCACCAACATTACATGTATTTCAGGTGATCTGATGAACTGTTGTAAAATTAATTTATGCACTCAACTGACCATTAACTAATCTTTTTCTACCATAGGCAGTACCTCAATTTTCCAGGCTCTCCTGTAAAGCCAAAGGGCATACCTTACCAGTAAAAGGCTTTGACAAACAAAGCTTTGAACCCTGCAAACCGCTTATCACAAGACCCCTCTATTTTTCCCATCAGTATACTTATAGAGGTCTTTATTTTTGCCATTCACATTCCCTGACAGTTTCAATTGCAGCAGAGTTTTAGAATTCCTAATTCCATGTCAAATCAATATTTTTAATCTTTTTCCTGATTGCAAGGCTGCTTTCAGTCAGCCAAAGAAGACTGCATCTTATTTTACCCCTTGATCAGGGGTTCTTGTAGCAGAAACCCATCACAACAGCTTCCTCACTAGCCTCCCTTTGATCCCGACTTGTAAACCCTCAGTTTGCTTGTGAACCATTTCATGGCAAAGCTCCACACATGTAAGCTGCTCTTTTGCATAGAGCATGATTTGTCTTCCTGTCATTCCCAACCTGTGCTTCTTAAAGGACCTGTTCCCACCCATTGCACTGCTCCAGCAATGTGAGCTATCCCACCATGCTTCTGTTACTCTGCAACTGCTCTCAACTTCTGATTCCTCTGGTTTGGTTTTTTCCTCATACTGGAGAAATTTGTGCCTAGGCACTTTGGAAATGTTCCCAGTACTGATGATTTTTATGGAGTGTAGAAGAACTTTTTTTATTGTGCTGTCTCCCAGAATCCTTGCTCCCTATTACGCCACTTCTCTTGGGGTTTGGTCTCTGTCTTGAAAAATCATGTATAAAGGCTTTGTCTTGTCCCACTTCATCAGATGGAGACAACCATTGCCTATTCCTTAGAGATGGTCCAGTGGTCACGAACCCTGCATGGGATATGAGCCACAGAGGCAGGTATTGGCACACAGTGTACTTTTGATTCTACCTGAGCTTTTCCCTTTCTCTGAAAATATTGAGGAGACACCACTCAAACATTTTAGGGTCACTCCATCTTGAAATGCTTTGTTTTTCCCTGGCTGTTGGTACTCACATGGGCACATAGCAAGGGTTTATAATCTAGGGGCTGGCTGAGCCTCTGCTATATTTCTACAAAATCCAGAATGCACTTGAAATCTGCTTAGAAACAGGTAATAGGTGAAGAGATAAGGATATGGAGCTGGCATCCCCAGTACTAACTCTTTGAGGCTTGTTGAGTGGAGAGAAAAATTTATGATTATACTCCCTGACATTTGGACAGTATCTCAGTGCTTCAGCACCAACTAATCTGACAATAGAAACAATGATGTGCTTTCTTCACTGATATTTTTACCATCATGAATCTTTCTAGCACCTAAAAGTCAGGCAATTGTGAAGAAATGGGAATAACCATATGACAGAACAGACAAGAAATGATATGAAATGACAAATTGAAGAACATGGAAGGCAAGAGAACAGAACTGAATGAAAGCAGGGATCCTTTTGGAAGGTGCTGTTAGGGCTGAAAATGATTTAGTGTAATAATAGATAGGGCATGGGGGAGAGAAATTAGATGTAAAACGTGGGACAGGTCTTGAAATACTGGAACAAGAGTCAGGGAGTAGAATTTTGTCCAAAGTGGAAAAGAAGGATTTACAGAATGAGAGACTTGAGGCAAAAGTTGAAACAAAATGTAGAGAAAGAGAAAAGAAAAGAAATACAGAGTGAACAAGGGAACAAATAAATGGGGTTTCTGGGCCTGTAATGCCTCTGGTCAGACTGCAGTAAGAAGTAGGTATAAAGAAAGAGACGGAAAGAAGCTGTGAAATCACAGAATACAAAACCTACCTGGTAAGACAGGGGAATCATAGGGATTTCAAATACAGTCTGATGGGACAGTGGAGGCCCATGGCAAAAGGGACATAGCTTTTACGGATGGTTTCCAAATTGGGAGAAAAAAATAAATTCAGAAATAAAGATGAAAGATGGGAGGTTTTGTGTGTTTACCTCAAAAATGCATGGACCGGACAGAATTCTGAGTACTTCCTTATTTTTCTTTTCTTGCTTCCATTTATTTCAAGGGCTTTTTGTTTTTTATCTAACAGCCTTTCCATTTATGCTAGTTCCTCTCATTCTCTGCAAATGACTCACCAGACCTACCAACTGTTGAAAATATAGCCAGCATGAGCAATTCCCTTCTAACAATGTTAGTGACAAGTGAACATTGCTTCCTAAGAACAAGTTTCTTTCCCTGTCCCATCAAAAGATGTCATCGAAATTATTTTGGGCCAGCTAGCACGCCCCTCTTCTCTTGTTTCCCTCTGGTGTGCTCTACATCTCCTTGTAAGACATTGCTCTTCTCAAGAGATGGTCATTCTGTGCTGCAGCTTGTCCAGACCTGGCCGAGGGCAGCGTTCCATCTGGCTAGATGCAGTTCTTTCAGCTTCCAAATGCTGACTGAAAACAATGGAAAAATAAACGATGCATATTTTGAGTTTATACTTTTTTCTCCTGTAGATTTAGTTGGAATATTTCAATTTTCAATTTGAGGTGAGGGGCGCCTATGCAAGAATGAATGTATCTTTAAACATTTTTTCATAGTTTTTTTTTGGGGGGGTTACAACTTTTTAGGTTATAATCTGTGAATTCGGTGGTCAGAAAACACAGTGAATATAAACACTTTCAAAGGAAGTTGGGCTTACTAGAACCCATCCTAACATCCTGCCATGGCACTGAGTCACTGCCAGCACTGCCTGTCCCTGCCCACCCCTCGGGACCCCCCCACCTGCCCATGGCTCAGGACCCCCTCTCAGCCCCAGGGCCATCAGCTCCTGCCCCAGCAGTGCCACAGCAGGGCTGGGCTCCAGCTCCCCACAGCCTGACCGTGGGCCCTCCCAACCATGCCTACCTGCAGGTCCACCTCCTGGCCCTGCCTTGTCCCGTTAAAGCTGGTCCTGCTTTCTCCCATTTGCCTGCTCCTGGTGAACCACATGGGGACACCCCAGTCCTGGAGTCCTCCAGGCCCTGGGAGCCATCAGCCCCCTCAGTGCCCTGCCACATTCCCGGGTTTAGGAAAAATGCCAAAATAATCTCAGGTGGTGTTTGTATAATGCTTGTTTCAACCCATACACTGGAAATTGCAGCTTGTTTCCTCAAGAAGAAATTTTGGAAGTGTTGGGTATCATTAAACCATCTGGTGCATCTTTCTGGGGTGTGGCCTAACCTGCTCACCAACATCAGAGAGAAGTGTTTCATGTGGGCGCAGATGCAGCAAGGGAACAAGGTGTCTACAGTGAGTTGTCAGTCATTAAAATGTGGGGAATTGGCAGGTACCCCAGGGATGAGGCTGTCCATGAGTGATCAAGTTTTATTCACTTGTAAGTTATTGTTTAGATTTTCTTATTTAGGGAAATGGGATTTTTTTTTTCCCCATGGAGTATTTCTCGGCTACAATTTGCATTCATCCGTCCAGAATTTGGAACATTGATTTATTAATTTTGGGTGCCTTTTAAAGCAATTAATTGATTAGTATCAACTAACTTGAAACAGCATTGGATTCTGTTATTATTCAGTTCAGACGGGATTTATTTGCTTTTAATTGGAGTAAGTCAGGCCTAGGCACAGTAAATTGGTGTTTTTTTCTGTTCACTACTGCTGAAATGTCACCATTCCTGTAATTGGATTTATATATATTTTAAGGTCATTTGATCATCTTGCCAGACTGTATAGTATAGCTTATTGGGTTAGGAACTCCATTTATCCAGTAATCCAATTCCTCAGATAATAATTTGTCTATGTATTAAAGTGCATCTTTCAGAAAAACATTATTATAATGATCTCTTCAGTAGGTGGCAGTGCTGGGATTAAAACTGCTGTTGCTTGACTAATATGTAAATTCCTGTGCCTGTTGGGATTTAGGTCTAAAAAGGTTTTCAGGGCATTCTCATCTTTAAATTTGGGCTCTAGTTTGCTTGGAATACTGAAACTGTGGGGAGATTTATTTCTGTTGGCTGAGAAAGTACAGAAAAATAGATCAAGTACCACAAGTGCCGTCAGTTGGCTCCAGAGATATGCATGAACAAGCTAAAGCTGTGGAAAACATGTAGCCATAGACCTCCAAAAGTAAGAATTTCTCCACTGCACATGACATAATCCACTTCAATTGCTCTAGGTATAATGGTGTTGCTAGCTGAAATGTCATAGAGTCTTAATAAACAAATATTCAGAAATCTGAATTACTATTCAGATTTTAATTTTACATTTATTAAACTTTATCAGAATCACTGTGGTATCCTTACATTGTGGAGGATTTCTCTATATATGGCACCATAAAGGACTCCATTACTGGGTTTTTGTGACTTCATAATCCATTAAATTACAATGAACATTTTTCTAAAATGATGGAATATACAAATTAGGAAATTTTGGCTCCTGATAAAGTCTAAAATAGAGATTCGTGTCACAACATGAAGTTTTTTACAAACAGTATAATTTCTCAGAAGGTGTTTTGTCAGGAATCTCTTTAAAGGTCATACATCTTAATGGCACACATTAGGTAGTCCATGTGGAATACTGCTCAGGAATACATAATAAATAGCAGTAAGTCCCCATATCATTGGGGCTTTGAGAGAAAAGGAAGGCTTCTCTTGGATTAGAGCTGGACTGCACCTGTGTGGACAACAAAGGATGATTTATTGTGGCAATTAAAATGTGTGGAGACTGCATATCATTGTTTGTCCATTGGGAAAGCAGGATAGAGAGGAATCTCACAGCTACACAGAAAGCAGTGCTGAGTAATGTATTCCAGATCACACACTGGAAGTAGTGATATTAAATCTATGAGCAGCTAGGTATTCTCAGTTATCTTGGTGCTGATGACTTCAATTGACTGAGTACTTCAGGGAGACAGCAGTGCTATGGAGACAGCACCTATGGAGAAAGCACCTTCTCTTTAAACACAGCCCCCAAAGACAAGGAATTTGGTAATTTTCATTAATAGTAAAGTGTCTATGGGAGATCTGGATTGATCCTGTCCAATGGGGAAAAAATATATTTATCACAACAAAGGAAAAAAGAACAAAACAAGAAAAAAAACCTGCTAGCATTTTTCAACAGTAAGAAAGTGGAATTCACTTCTCCTAGATGAGTAAAAGTCGGATAACTTGTGAATTCTTTTGACAGAAGAGGAAAAATATTTTATAATTAAAAATAATAAAACAATATTGATATTTAGAGTAGCTTGTTTTCCAAAAAATCTGAAAAAAAAGTTCTACTTGTAGTTTAAGCATTTCCAAAGGGAATTGAAATATGTTCAACCACAATGAAGTTTAGGAAAAGTTTAGAAATGTTTAGAAAAAGTATATTTGGGAGTAAGTGAAATCTGTGTTCTGAAAATGTTGAACCTAAATTGGCAAAGGGACCCCAAACTCCTGTTCTGTTTAGGGAGACTTGAAGACCTAAGACCCTCCAAGAGGATCCAGACTCCCGGGTGTACTAAAGAGGTGACTTTTTTGCACCCAGGGTCTCAGAAGTCCAGTTCCCAGAATCAATAAACCAGTTCGTGACATATCTATGGCACTGTGGTTTCTACTAAACCTCTAAGTCCACAGATATTTCAGATTTCACAGCAAGGACTCAGTAACCATTTTTATGAAACTAAGTCGGGGTGTTTCAGTCTGTGCAGAGTAGCTGCATTGGCTTACACTCAGAATCAGTTTTGTTTTAACTGAGATTTTACTGTCAGAAACTAAACACAAAAACATGAGTGTGATGACCTACTGTTTATAATTAGTAAATAGATACACAGAAAATCACTTTTTATATGGTAAGAGACGAAAATTGTACCATTATCTTTGATTGCATTTGACTACATTCACTACAGGGAAGGTTCATAATTAATCTCTCTGAAAATTATTCCAGAACTATGTAATCTCATACCTAAATTAGTCTAAGGAGCTTCATTTTAGCTTATTGGAAGATATATTAAAGTAATGGAAACAAGAGAATTTACTATCTACTTTATACTCACATTCTGCAAACAGTTGTAAGAACCACAAAGCAATGGAAGAGAGAACTCTTGCAAGAAATATGCTAACATTTTCTAAGACAAGAGATGTCACTTTGAACCCAAAAGGCATTAGAATTCTCTCAAAAGAAAAAAAGTAGCCTTCTAAATCCTATTTGTAAAATGAAAAGAAGTTGCTGAAAGAGCTTCCATTGGCTGGAATAAAGTCTTGTTCTCTTCAATATAAGTAGTGGTTTCAGATCTGCTGGTACATAGGTCAGCTGCCTACTGCTCCAGCAGACTAAAGAGTAAGAAGCAAAACCTAATGCTTTTTAAACTCTTGAATTTTTACTGTGTCATGCAGTGAGGGGATAAGTTTTGCCTTCTAGCAAGAGCATGTCTCTCAACTCATGGATGGCCTGAGGTCTTTAGAGACATAGATACCATTGTCGAGTTACAACTTCTCTGCAGCATCCCTTAAATATCCTGTCCTAATGGCAAATCCACCTCCCCAGGAGCCATTGACCAGAGTGATTCCACCTAACTCCATTCTCAAGGGCCTCCTGCAACCAGAGAAAATGAGCCTGTGCACATTAATGCTGAGTTTGTCAACATCAATTTAGCAGCAGGATAACCCCATGGATTTTCAAGTTTCTGGGGAAAAAAGTCTCTCTTTTCCTAAATAAGCACATTTTTTGCATAGACACTCTCCAAACACAGTTTTATTCTCTTTTTTCACCCTGCTTCACTGACTAGATCATTGTCAAAGGGGGACCAAAAGAGAAATCTTTTATTTGAGAATCAGCTTGAAAAGATTGAGAATTTTTTCAGAGATTCCTTTTCCATATGGCTCTGTCTTTTTCAGAATTAAAATTTCTTTTA
Organism: Pachycephala philippinensis; assembly: GCA_013397055.1. Taxonomy (NCBI): domain Eukaryota; kingdom Metazoa; phylum Chordata; class Aves; order Passeriformes; genus Pachycephala; species Pachycephala philippinensis. The sequence goes on along the minus strand of VWZT01003310.1, from coordinate 455,028 downwards.
AACTTTCTTTCCTATCTTCCTATTAAGAGAACGTGCCAAAAGAATGATGTAGTTTATTGAATTGACAATCCCACAGGCACTTGTGTCTGTTTTGATCTCAGTTGTATTCCTAAATAACAATAACGAAGAGTCTAAGATCTTTCGTTCCTGGTGTTTAGTTTCATAAATTCAAAAGGGCAATGTTTTACTCTCTTAGGAAGTTTTTACTCTCAAACAGTCTCAAGCTAGTCAGCGCAGTTTTATAAATCAAATGCCAAAACCACTTTAACCAAAATCTGTGATACATTCCTTGCCTAAAGGAACTGCATTATTTTGAAACCATAACTGTATCATAGAATGATATTGCTTGTTGTGCTCTTTGGGGGTGACTTGGGGGCAGACTAGGAGCTGAAATCTCAGCTGAAACTATTTTACCCTGTGAAATTCTGTGAAGTAAATCCATACAGGTAATGTGGAGCTACTAGCTCTGCAGACTACTGAAGCCTTTATAACTCAAGGATGCTTAAGTTCCATGTTATCACTGCTAAAACATCTTAAATGAAAGAATTGCATAGCTGTGCAAGGGTCCTTTTAAAAATAATATCTACAACAGTCACGAAGGGGTTGGTTTTCTTAATCATTTTTATACTTTGCTGCTAAACAGCTTTTAAGAAAAAACCCAAAGCAACAAAACAAACCACAACAGAACATAAAATTGAGTATGCTTTGATGAAAATTTTATCTGTCTCATGAAGCCTAGTTCTCATGCCTGATAATCTTATAGATGGTAATGGTGGAAGTGGTTTCTGTAGTTAATTCTCATGTTTAGGATAATATGTGGATATAGGTAAGAGAGATAATTTTTTTTCTTTTATTATTATGATATTTTAAGCTAATAGTATACAGTGTAAAACGTTACCTGGCAGAGGTAACATACACCAATAATTGTATGAAGCAGACTGTAGCAGGAAGGATTGTGCCTTGGGGGGCAGGAGGCTGAGGGTCAGGTACTCTTGCTCATTTGTGGCATCAGTTGATGTGAATTAAATGAGATTCAAATCATGCAGAGCCTCTTCAGAAGTAAATTTCAGGAGAGAAACTGAAATTTGTTGAGTCCTCTGTTGAGTTTTGAATGGCATTTTGGATTAGGCAGATTCAGCAAAAAATGACCGTGGATCATGATCTGTTTGGGGAACTAGTTTTGATCTGTTGTTTACTTTATTCTTGCTTGTATCTGGAAATCCAGTTGTGCCTGAGAACACATCCTAGAAGAAAAATGTGGTTTGCTCTTTCTTAAGCTGTGGCAGCCAAAGCTTGGGCCATGCACTGTCACAGGAAGATCCTAGAAGAAAAATCTTACAAGAAAAAATGTAGGGCCCTTGGAAATTACAAACCTGATAGTTAACATAGTGAAAGAGGACATTGTCCTTTCTGATTGCTTGACTTCGTTAAATCTCATGTATTGTGTAACATACAGATGAGGTACACTGCAGAGAATAGAAAGAATGTTCTTCGACGTTATCAGTAAGGGTTCTCAGAAAATTTTTCTGTGTATTTTTGTGCTTATGGATTGTTTGGTTTTGCAGGCCTTTGGGCAATACAAAAAAATACTTCTTTTGGCTCTTAAATACCCAAATCTCAACATTAACTTAAATGTACATCATCTCTCTGCAAAGCCTGCATAAGCTACACAGCCTTTGAACTGAAGATTAAAACAACAGGGCACACTATTTCATAAAGGAAAAGATAACAGCTAATATACCAGTTCAAATTTCCAGATGAGATTGGTGCTCCCTTTATTCTATGCCAGGATGCTAGTGTAAACTTGTGTCAGCTGTGAAATATGTAGTCCTTTCTAAAATAGAGGAAAACCCCAAAACAGCTAAAAGATAGCATACACAGGGATAGTGCATGTCCTAATGCAGCAAATGATAGGAACATAAGTTACTTAAAGCCTATTGTCAAAAAGCAGCATAAATATAATTTTTAACAATATCTGGAAATATGTACCAATTTATATTTTTGTTACATTTGACTACACTGTTGAATTTGGTTGTAGTGATGTTTTCCTGCTTGTTAGCTGCAGTTAAGTAGATCATCAAAATGTGCCACTGTCAAATCCAAAAGGTTGAATAGCAAAAAGTTGTTGTCAGCAGCTGCAATTTTTTTTTCACTTGATCGATAAACTGTAGGTAATACAGTTCTTATATCTGAAAGACATGCACAGCACAGTCATAGGAATACATAATACCTGGTTTTGTTACTAAGATACCAGCATTTGTTCTTAAATGCAGCAGAACACTAGCAAAGATGATAATATACACTTGTGACAACAGGCAGGAGCCTGCTCTGAGCTGCTGACCAGTAATGAGTTAATGCTATTCTCAGCTAGCTAGATTGCAGATGTGAATAGCTAAATAATGAAGCTGTGGGGAAGGCCCAAGGAAAAAAGTCAGATAAAAGGTTATGTCTGAATAAATGACTCCTTGAGAGTCAGTAGAAAAAAAAAAAGCATGATATTAAAAAAATAAAACTAAAAAAAATCCCAAAAGTTTGAATAGACTTGAAATCGTTATGAGAATGTTATTACTATGTGGCTTTTTCTATGAAATTATTTTACATGCTGCAGTTAGAAGCAGGGGAAGGTAAGGATTATGATATTTGTAATGATAGTTTCCTATGAAAGTACTTACTATAATTGTAGTCTTAGAAAGGTGATTTACTGTGTTCTGCCTGCTTCATTTTTTCCAAATGCTTTTTAATTATTTATGTTTAATCACAAATTCTTTTTCAGAAAATTAAAAAGTGAATGGACAAATGTTCTTCTTTATGTTTGATGTTTTTTTAAACAAAACAATAGTTTAGATGTTTTTGAAATATTTGGCATAATTAGAACTGTTTTCAAATGTTAGTATGACAGTGTTAATGTTGTAAACTGTTTCCTTTCCTTAAGGACATAAGCTTATCTTCCTGAATTATGACTTAGTCTGCCTATATTAGGTTTAGAACTAGAGATATGTTCATAAAAATCTCATTACACATGGGGGCATATTACCTAAAAGCAAATTTAACTCTAAGAAATACCTTGGTATAATGACGGCACAAAATAATGCATATGCTGGAAAAAAATGTATGGAGCTGGGTTCACTTATAGCTAAGAAAAATAAAATGAGAATTTAAGCCACTGTCTAACTGCCTCCAGTTCTGAAAATAATCCCTGGTGTCCTTAAATGCAGTACTGGTAGTGGTAAGCAATAAGGAAATGTAAGAGAAAATCATAATACACAAAGAACAACAGTGTCAGAGTGATCAAAAGTGTCTGCTAGCAATCTTTTCAGAATAACTAACATGAGAAACCATAGGATCACAATCTGGGAATATTTGTTAGCTGCTGGGCCTTGCCAAGACAAGAATAGAACACAGAAAGATTAATCTTTACCTTCCTATTCTATAATAAGTTGATAAAGCATCCCTAACATGTTGCATGTAGCATTTTTTACTTGGCACCTGTTCTATGCCTGAAGGGGAATTTAGAAATTAAAGTTAAACTGAAGTTTCTATTTATTAGCTTAACTATGGGATTGATGACCAAACTCCTCAGCTCTGGGGTTAGTGGTATTAGCTGGTTTCCAGCTCCATGCAGAAATAAAAACTAGTAATGGCTCATTTAGAGCTACCTGTGCTCTGGTTTCTCTCAGAAAGAAACCTGGGCATGTGAGCTAGAGGAGACCTGTGCTCCAGAGAAGCAGATGATCTGGTTGATAGCAGGGATTAGGACTTAAGAGTATGCTGTGGAATGTTTTTTTCTGTCTAGTCTGAATTCCAGATTCTATACCTTCTTATATACTCTAAAGAAAACCACACTGTTGCTTACTCTGACCCTGCTGTGCCGTGTGAACTCATTGAACCTACTTTGTAGAGTTGGAGAAGGGAATTTTTGCACATATGTATTCATGTTATGTCTTGGGGCTTGTCAGCTTTTGTTCTGTAACTTTAAGCATTTGTGTGTATGTATAGAATCGCTGCACATTTGTCTTTAGAGAGTTGGCACAGCTTCTCACTGACAGGTGGCACATGCTCTGTTCTGTGTTTTCTTGCTTATAAAAAGTTGAATCTAAGTCAAATTCCCTTCTGAGGATGTATTTAGTGTTTGGAGATGGATTATCTTGGGTTGTATGCTGTTTCTTATTAATAGTTGTTGATTGTATTGCAGCCTTCATTTTAGAGTTCCAGGAACACTAAGTTGGAACACATGAATGAAGAATAGTTCCTGCTTTGGAAAAAAGCTAAGTGCTAGGGACTTGTCTGTGTTCACTTGTTCTGAGTACGTGCAAACCTGATACTTTACTCAAACGTACCTACTTGTGCGTTTAGGAATAAACATCGATTTATGCTCTCTCTTGACATCTGGTTTGCTTTTTTCTACTTTAAAACTTGGCTTTATAAAACACTCTGAAGAGTACTTGTCCTCTGCATTCCTTCTTTTGTCCATTCCCAGTTGCTTTAGTGACAGAAAACATGTCGGAGAAGTCCTCCCCACCAACATGGACATATCCCCCTTTTTCTATTATTTTGGAAACTGTGAACATTACAAGGAAAGTTTATAAAGCAGTTTAACATCCTGATAACTTACAGGAAGAACAACTGGTATCTCTATGACAGGTGTGGAAAAGTCAGGATAACACTATATTACTCTAGTCAGGTACTATACATGTAATAAAAAAAGCCCTGATGTGTCTCAGACTGCTATTTAATATGTCTGTGGAATATGCAGAAAAACCCAACCTAGCTGCGACCCCCTGGTGCCTTGTCAAGATAAATATTAAGATTTTTCAGAGGTATGTTCCAATGAATTAAAAACTGCTAAAATATTTCTAGAAATAAAATGCTAGTAAAGCAAGCTATAAATTTTTCACTTATGAGTGCTACCAAATACTTCACAACTTAAACTGAACTCTCAAGAAAAAGATAAGGTCTTGTTAGATATAAAAACTTGTGGGCTTTATGTAATATTCTGGGAATTCCACTGTTCATGATTGAAAAATTCTTATAGCTTCAAGTATCATAATATACTGGAGAGCTTCCTGTTCTTGTGACACTTTTTACTAACAAGGCTTTCCAAGTGCGAAGTATGGTCTCATTTTAAACAAAGCAATATCACAATAGACATCAATTGTGGTGCATTTAATGTCTGAATATATCACTATTGCATGAAACACCTGACCAGTGTCAGCCTGTTCAAAACACAGAGCTGATGCAACTGATGGTGCACCTTGTTAGATGGCAACAGCAGAGGTGTTATAATGGCAAATAGTGTGAGCACCTCAGAGTGCCACTTCAAGGGCATTCAATATCCCACACTGCTGGAATAATATTAACATATTATCCTTTTGAGGGGAAATAAGTTAGTCCAGAGTAAAAATAATTGTTCATAAATCAGAGTGGTTTTTTCATTTATCTTAAAATTTTGTGAATTGGAAAGACTGTTTCTATGACTACCATTTCTGCATATATTTGATTACATTGTATTGTAATTTATGGAACAAAAATGCAAACCCCACCAGCAGTATTTGAATTAGAATGTAGCAGGTTTATAGCTTTGTTTGGCCTCAGGCACAAGTAATAAAATCCTAGCTTTAAGTACCATTGGGGTTTGTGGAATGAAGACATCTGCATTATTGTAATAAAGTGTTCCTTGGTGTAATAAATATAACTGACAGAAGTGCATGACTTCCTTTATGAAAAATATGTTGATAACAATATAGTCTTTAAATACTGAAGAAAGTGACTATTAAAATTTTATGTTTCCAGTTAGAGACATCTGTTGAGCATTTAGGTGGTATTATCAGTTTACTGCTGGGTATGCCTAATAAGACTTTTAGTTTACAGTTAAATTGATAAATATCGATGAAAGGAGGTATTAACCTTTTGCTGATTAATGTTTCTTAACAGTTAACATTTTAATTTTTCAATAGATATTTATGAACATAGGGTGATGGATTGGATCATAAGGAGTTTCTTTTGCTTTCTCCAGGAAACTCCAGGGGAATTTACATTTACAGTTTGATCAAAAGCAACTTCTCTGTCATCTTTTCAAAAATGGACAAAATACTATAGATGTTCTAGTTCTTATTTATTTTACCAATCTGCCCACTCAATCTCCATTTATATTCCATCAACTATTCATTATACAGATGGTTTAGATGTACTGGTTAACTAAAATTGTTCCCAATACAGGGTAAAGCATATCCCAGCTGGGCTATTGTTTCTGTTTGAGACATGTTATCGTCTTTTCCAGCTGATATCCCTGTCAAAAGCTTAGTGCAACTCACTTCACTCACCATTGATTATTTAGATGTATATAGATAGACCTCTTTCTTTACTGTGTGGATGGTTTTTTCTTTTTTAAAGCATGGTTGGTAGAGGAGGAGAGAATTTTATGTACAAAAGATATAATCCCTTCAGTCGTATTTACCCTATATTAGTTAGAAGATGCTAAATTAGTTTGCACAAGTTAATCTGGTTTCCAATATTACCTTGCTCAGATGGCAACTGTGTCACTATTCAAAGGATTGAAATATTGGTCTTTGAAGCCTTTCTTCTAGACATTAAAGGAAACTATTTTATTTTCTGGATCCAGTGGACAACCAATCTTTTATTTATACATTCCACTTTTTAAAACTAGTGTGGTTTATTACCCCAACACTTAAAAAGCAAAGTAAAACTTTACTATTTAATAGGATATTTAATTAAACTTTGGACTTCTAAACAAGATGTTAATTTTCAAACTGTAGTTCAAGAATTAATCAGTGATATATTTTCATTGGAATATATTACTTGAAATAAACTTTCGCATACTTTATTCATAAATCTAGCTGTTTGTGTTTGAAAACTTTCCTAAGCCTTTATATGCTACAGATTGTTTTGAATACAGCATCTCCCTAGATTTTATTGTTCTGAAGTTCCTGCTCGAATGCTTTCTCTTTTGTAGTCATAACCTTTGGCTGCCAGAACAACAAACATTTCTGATCTCTGCCTGATAGGTTCCCACAATGATAACAGGAATATTTTTCTATCTTTTTAACTCTAATGCATTGAAATTTCCTTCCTCATTCTGTTGTTATTCCGCCAATCCATTTCCATGCCTCCTTGCTCATTTCCATGTTTTCCTTCTGTTTTTCTTTTCCTCTTTTTTTTTTGTCCCATTTTCTTTCTACTGTCTCAGTATTGCTTTGTGACAGTGCAAAGACTTCAAAGATGAAAGGTTTCATCTTTGCACAGTCACAAAATTGTGGGTGTCAAACATTGTATGTTATTACCAAACCAGATTCTTCAACCCTAAATAGAAGTAGGTGCCAGACTTGGACTTAGAGGTATTGGAAATGGGAGAAACAAATAATAGATTACTTCAAAAGCCTAAATTAAAACCTCAGTATTCTAGAGGATGGCCTTTCCTCTTAGACAATCTCAAAAGAATAACTTGGGCTTCTAGTTTCTAAATTGTTTTTACTTATGTCAGACCATGTCTCTGCTTTTGCTGTTTCTGACCCCCTGCGGGTGGAAGGTGCTTCTAATGTACTTTGCTAGTGGAAAATCACATGTATGCCGGCCTTTATCTTGGCTGAGCACTTCTAATTGGCATATATTTTTATTTGTAAACAGAAATATATTAAAAAGTAGTTTTTAGGCTTGCTGAAACCTTTTGGAGGTTTGAAGATTTTGTTATCCCAAATAAACAAGCCTTTTCTTTGTTTATATTTTTTCTCCTCTATTTGTATTCCTGGTCATGTTGGAGGTCACTTTCTTTGAGACAGAACTTAGAAAATCTTCATCTGCTTGCAGGGAAATGTTATTGTGGGGTTATTGAATTTTTGTGTAATCAAGATTATTACCAGGTGAATACTAGAAGATATTTAAGAAAACTGTTCTTCAGTGATGATTCATGGGAATACCTGAATAATACTTTACATTTTTATAATGAAATTCATTATAAAGTCTCCCCGTGTTGCATATGAATTATATAATCTTAGAATGGTCAAGAGAGGTTGGCATCAGTATTGTAATTTTGCAGTGAACTAAGGCTAACTAAGCCTAAATTACTTTCTCAAGTTAATGCTAAAGTTCAGGAAAAACTGAGAATAGGATGCTAGTGAACTTAAAATTATATCTAACCCGGTGGGTGCCCTCAAATTTGAAAAGTTATTACTTAAGCTTTAATAATAATATCATTACATGAAACATGAGAGAACAAATCTAAGCTCTCAGGTCAGTTACGAAGTAAGGTACATCTCACTAAATGACTATGGACAGTAAACCAACTATCTAAAGCTTTCTGTCATCTGTATTCTCAGTATCTCAATAAAGTCTTAAAATACTATTGGATAAGAACTTGTGGGGTTGAAGATACTTCAGTCAATGGTGATAACTTCTTCCCTTCATAATACCCTGGAATTAAACAAATATTATTCAAAGTTAACTAAATTGATTCAGTTTGGGAAAGGGAGAAATTAGGAAAGGTGTGGAGAAAGGTAGACTGAAAGAATCTCCTGACACAAACTCATAAGACATGAAGATTCTGCAACATCCATGAATGCACACAGAAATACATGCTTTTGAGAGTCAATGTGTGAGTAGAATTAAATAAAATACAGAATTGTATCCCCGGTATTCCAAACAGTTCAATATGAATATAAACTGCATTTTAAGACACACTCTTTAAAGTTACCTGACCTCATTATGAAAGTACTTTCAAAAATAAAAAATATCAAGGTGAATCTGACTTTAGCACATCATTAGTATTGAACTTCATAGAAAAGACCAGATCATATAGTTTTCATTCTGCAAGGTTCAAGGCGAGTTTGATACTGGTTGTCTCATTTATTAAGATCCTAGAAAGACTTTGGATGTGGTTTTGTGGGTCAGGCTTTTTTGTGTTTGTTGTTGAGGTGGGTTTGTTTGTTTGGTTTTTTTAAAGATTCTAAACAAGCTGTAAAATATTAAAGAGTGTGGGTTTTTTGACGGTACACAAATTTATCTAATAATTTGAAACTTGTCAGATATCCTGTTAAGACGTAAGTGAGAAAAGTCTCCCCTAAATCTCTCTTGGCTATTTCGGGGAGTGTTTGTAATGTTTTTGGAATCATTTCTAATATTCACATGTGCAGAATGAGTAAATATGTCTGTGGGTTTATATCTTTGCAAATACACATATAGCACCTATAACTAGTGTTTGCTGAAATCTGTTATGAGCAGACCCTTCTTTAACATACTATCTGCCAATTACTTGCTGAATTTTGAAGGTACTGCCTTCAATAAGTAATACACTTTGATGCATTTGTGTCTCTTTCCTCAATTTACAAAATAAAAAGCTATGAGCCACATAGTCAGGATTTTCTGGTTTTTTGTTTTGTTTTTTTTTTTAACAATCAGAAAGTAAGTAGCTAAATCTCAGTCAGAAAAATCAAATGCATATTTGAGGGGACAGGTAGAAAGTAGAATTATTTTTTAATGCAAGGCATTTATTAAAAAAAAATTAGGGATATAAGCAGGATTATTATTGTAGATTCCCATTGGAATTAATTAAACTCTTCTGATTTCAGGCTTTATCTAAGTCATTTTTCATCCTGTATAAGAATTTGGTTACTTTAATACAGATCTTTCCACTTCTTTCTCTTTGGGAAGTACAAGAAATGCTAAAAGTTAGTCTTTCCTACTTTAGTATGTTGCTGATAAAATCAATAGCAGAGACGAAATTCTTCAGAAGTATGATGAACAAGGAAAACAATCACCAGGTGAGAAGGTGGGATACAAAGCTCTCTTGGTTAAGTTTGCTTCAAGCTTATTTGCCGTATTTGGGTGATCTTTAATACTGAGTCCTTATCTAACCTGACTTCTTTCCTTTCCTTTGGCATTTTTGCAAAATTTCTCCCATCTCCACTCTGCCCCTTGCCCCGTAAGGTTAACATTTAATTTTACTTCATTAAATATTGCAGCAATATCCAGTCAAATTGGGCATTTCATTTGAAGAAAACAACCCTAAATATTTTGTTTCATAATAGTTTGTTTTTTTTTTTAAATACACAAATAATTCAATTTGGTTGCACCTAAATTTAAAAAAAATGGTTTTGATGTGGGTTTTTTTTAGTGTTTTCTGTTGACAGTTAGACAAGAACCACAGAAGTGTTATTTCCATTTCTGTTGTTAAATAAAGTGGCACCATTCCTCATTATGCTCTTATTGATTTTTTAGGATTTTTAAGAGAAGCATATTTCAGAAGCATGGCATCTTCTCATAATACTCAGGTTTTGTTTGCCAATAACATGTGTGCTGTTCTGTAAGTCTTGTGTGATTGCATCAACTTAAACATTTGTGCTACCAGAAAAAGAGTTGCTTGTTGGTGACTGGTACATGCTTAATAAATGTCATTGTTCCTTCCATAATTTTTCTGCTCTTGTCTTTTCTTTTCCCTTGATTGTTACCAAATAACGTTTCAGACAATGGAATGATTAACAGCAATCTTGCTATTGTATTTGAATCAGAGTAATTACTTTTAGTAGAGTTTGTGCAATCAGACCATATCCATATGTCGGACATGGCTGAATGATAATTCTCTCTGATGATTACTCTAATGAACTCATGGCTGTTAATTTAGCTTGAGAAGAGAATTTCTGATTCTTTGGAAAGACAGTAAACTACATTTTTGGGTTGGGGAGGAAAAAAAAGTTAGAAATGCAAAGTCAGTATCCCAGTTTAATTACCTGATGTGTTTGCAGCTGTTTTAGTGCTAAAGTAGGAACAGTGTTTGACCAAATGGCCTTTGGACAGATACATACTTTAGATCTCTTGTGGCTAGCTACTTAACTGAAATTGATTAAAGTGTGTAGGTCCCTCTGTTCAATCATGTGGATGTTGTGGATCACAGGCAAACAAAAACCATTCAGTTCTTCTCTAAACTTACATACAACTAGTGCTTCCTTCCCTGAGTAAGGCTGCTAATTTTGCTTTGCTGTATTGCAAATGTTTTGAAAGTTCTTCTGTTACAAGGTAAAGTAGGTGTGTGAAGTTGATATTTTCAACTACAAATTTCTATTCAGTGGAAGTCATAGGATGTAAAAAGTTTTTAAAAGTAGGTTCTCAAATGTTACACTGCTTTTTTTTTCCTTGTTGCTCATATTTTCCGCTTTGCACTTCGTGGGTATCAAGTTGATGATACAAAACTGTGCGGAATAATAGACCAGATTATTATGCCTCTGTTCAGAGGGGATTCAACACACTGGGGACACTGGAAAATGAGAAACTCATGAAGTTTATCCAAGTCCTGCACCAGGGGAGGAACACCCCATGCACCAAAACAGGCTGGTGGTGAAGTGCCTGGGAAATGGTTTTGTGGAAAACGACCTGGGGGTCATGGTGGAAAATGGGTAGGCAGTGAGACAGCATTGTGCCTTTGTAGTGAAACAGGCCGAGAGCATCCTAAGATGTATTTGGAAAAGCATTTTCAGTAGGTTGTGGGAAGCTGGGAGGTGTTCCATCCTCTCTTCTTAGATTGGTGAGACCACATCTGAAGTGTGATATCGAGTACTACACTCTGTGGTATAAGAAGCACAAAATACTGGACGGGGTCCAATAAAAGACAACACATATGATACTTTGAGCATCATACACAGGATGAGAGGCTGAGAGCTGGAATTATTCAGCTTGAAAAGAGAGGATAGTCAAACACCGGCACAAGTTTTCCAGAAAGGTTACAAAGTGTCCACCTTTGGAGAAGCTCAAAAACTGACTGGACAGACTCTAAACAACGAGTTGTAGTGTACACTTCCTTGAGCATGAGGATAAGACTAGGCAATTTCAGGAAGTTTTTTCCATACTCACCCGTTTTGTGATTTTATATTAGATAAATGTAATTCTAGTAATAAAAGTGGTATCAATGTACTGTGGAACTGTTAGTCTTAAGGAACTCTAGGTATTTCAGACAGTTCCGTGTATCTTGAAGAACACTACACTGCACTTTCAGAAGAGGTGGCAGATTATATCTGATGAGATCCTAGATCTTTTGGCACTGGCATAAAAGACCCCAGATTTCTTTTGCCGACCTTCAGAAAGATCTGTGTCAACAGTGTTCCTGTTTCTCAGCACTCCAGACTCAGGAATACTTCGATGTTAATATTTCTGTAATGAAAAAGCTGACCTGTGTTCAGACCTTGTTAGATGTCTAGTATGTTGCTGCTTCATGCTGTGTGCAGAGTATGGTGTAGACCTCATATCTGTGCACATTGTGTGGAAAGAATGATATACTGTGTTTTCACAGTTTAGCCCAATGGAAGCCAACATCATTTTACTATCCTTTTTGTGCAAAGGTCTCAAGGCACAACTGGCACTGTAGGAACTGTAAGCAGAAATCACCATGGGAATCAGATTAGGGGAGTACAGATAACCCCAAGCATGTGCAGAGGCATTGTGCTTTATACTAATGCTGCCAACCTGGATACTTACGTGAGAGACTTCATTATTTCCTGGAAAAAGTAAACCAAACCAAAACAAAAAGAAAAACATTAAAAATTAGGACATGCTTTTTTTCCTTTCTTTTGTTTAAAAGATCTATTCTGTTGTGTAAAGTTTTAGTGAAAGACCAGAGTTTTGATAAGGCCGAGGCAAATACTCTTGTGTAAGATATCTACTAAATCAGAGCCTGAGGTTGCTGTAGTTCTTGGCTTGTTAAAGCTCACAGCAAGTGGGTGTCTTAACACTGTTGGTGCTCGAGAAACTGATGCAAAAGGCCACTTATCTTCATCAGTTTCTGTTTGGGCCTGAAGCTTCCGAAGACAATTTTGCATTTAAAAAACAAAGCAAAGCAAAATACCACCCCATAAATACTTCCCCCCCAAAAAACGGCCAAAACCCAAACAAATTTTAAAAAGCCCAACCCCAAAAGGAAATAAACAAAATCAACAAACAGACCATAACAAAAATTACCCTTGCTGAGACTGCATGGAAGACGCTGTAACTTTCATGCTAGTGGAAGGTTGCTGGAAGTTAGTTAAAAATCCCGAGCAAACAAGTAAGAGAAAGCTGAAAATACAAAGGTATAAAACGTTATATTGAGGAAGATACACTGTCATAAGGTCAAACCACTGTCATGACTTTCTATCATCTTTGAACAATCCCTGCCTGATCCAGGGTATTTGCTGTAATGTTTTACTAGAATGTATCTGTTCTCGATATCCTTCTTTTATAAAAGTGGGAGAGAAAAGACCAATGGTATCTTAAGTGCTGTGCACACATTTCCTTCAAGTGATGCTTGCAGTGTTTCATAGTGGTGCCCCATTTCAATTCTACGTCTCAGTTAACTTGCAAGAATCATGGGCTAAAGACGGCATGTAAAATTTAAACTTTTATGTCTTGGTGAACTCTTCTGTGTCTAGTACAACAGGCAGTACAAAATCAGGACCTTTGTACTAGGATGTTTTTCTGAAGTCTAGAAAATGGTGCATATGCACCTGCTCAAATTCTGTACTTCTTGTATTTAACTTCTATTTATTTCAACCATCCACAACCAAAATAAAACATATTCCGGTAAAATTTATTAAAAGTGTCCATACTTTTATGTCCTCCCCCCTGGCCATCCAGTCTTTCATAAGAGGTAGATCGGTAAGTGTTGACTCTGGATTTTCTCATGTGACAGAAAGAAAGTGTGTTTAAAATTGCTAAAATTCACTTAATGTCTGAGTTTTTATTAGGCATTGAACACCAACAAAAATTTTACGCTTTAAAACTTACTTATGTTCTGAAAGAAGGAATCTATGAAATTATGTCCAGAATAAAACATCATACATCAGAAAACTAATTATTTCTCTATGAATGCATAACAGCCTAGCTGTCACATCTGCAAAACAGTTTAGAAATAAAGGCCATGTATTTGGGTATTGTAAAACCTGAAACAATTTGGTTGTAAGGACCTTGCTATGTATAACCCTAAACCACTTTCAGGATTTGCCATTGTTATAAATTTCAAGGAACACTGTTGTATTCCTTCCTCTCCTTCCCTCAACCCAATACAGTATTCTTTTCAATTTCCCATAATGCCACTCATGCTCAACTTATGTTTCTTCAATGCTGATAGTTTTATTAAATATTAGCCAAAACACCCCCACCAGTATTTGGGGTTTTAATATTAAAAATAAAAATAAGGGCAACGAAAAAAGTCCCCACACTGAAAACTGGAGTCTTTCTCTAATCAGTCACTGCTAGATTTAGAATTCAGTTTTTACCGGAGAAGCAATCTTTATACATATATTTAATTCAATTGGATGTTTCAGACTTCAGGTTGACTGGGACAAGGAAATGAAAGCATAATCTCTAGAAAATGATGAAAACACATGTAACTGAAAAGCTGAAAAAAAATTGCATTGCTTTAAATTCCAACTTGACTAGGAACTACTGTGTGCTTGTACGTATATTACCAAATTGATTATTTCCTTAATCCTAGTGAGGATTTCCTTTTTGTGTGTTAAGTTTTGGCGTGTTTTCTTCTATTACATTCCTATTAGTTGGATTCAATCATAAGATCTTACATATGAATATTTTCAAATTTGAGAATAACTACAATTAGAATCTTTTATATTTCTTAAAGGAAAAAAATCAAAATCCATCCCCAAAAAGAACCACCCCAGCAAACATCAACTTACTGAGTAATTAATTTAAAAGCAGATTTCTGTACTTATGTGTGGTGATGGGAAGGGGAATCAATCCTTTATCCCTCCTTAAAGTTGTGATCCAACAACCAGTAAAATCAGTAGAAAAGTGGATTGTGATATCAGGTTTTTCACTGCTCTTGACAGAACTTTGTCAGCTTACCATGGTGTTTATCTTTGCTTATTCTCTCACCTCGTTACCTTTCAAACAAAACAAGTTAGTTACAAGAGATGAAGGAGGTGGGGAATCTGGGAGTTAGGAATTAAAAACTGGTCTGAGTAACTCTGAAAGAATAGCTTCTCCTGAAAAAAAAAAATTTTTTTTTTTTACTTGTAATTTTTGTGTTTCTATGCTTGTACTATGGCATATTTTTAGGACTTGTCCTAATCTTGGAAACTGATCAGTTTGTTTCCATTTTCATCTGGATAATATAATGATCTCTCACATGGCTGGGCCAGAGCAGTTTATGATGTTGCTGATGCCTGAGAGAAAATTGGCAGTGACTGTCTGCATCTGGTTTCTTCTTTCATCTTCACAGTTCTTTGTCACCTCTGTTACTAGTTCAGCTATACCCTTGCCATTGTTTTTGTCCACTCCTTGCTTATGTTGGAACTAGAGTCCAAGGAACAGATCATGTGTAGAAAAATTAATACAAAAGTAATTTTTTGACAGATTTTGTTTTCATATAAGGACTTCACTTTGTGAACTTTATGATTCTTGCTTAATCTGGTGTACTTATACAAGTAGCAGTAACATATTTTAGCTGATTTTTTTCTTAAAAAAAACTGGCACTATCCAGGTATTGTAGGTGTTAATCTGTTTCCTGAAAATCCTAGGTGAACATTCCTGTCCAAAACTTCTTACTCCCCCACCCCCAAACTTGGTGCAGTTCGGAGAAGGAAGTGTGAGATTGGAGAACCTCTCCTCATACAAAATACATTACTAGATCTTGAAGTCTCAGCTTCCAATAGAGGTGACAGTTCTGCTGCCTGAGACATCAGTGAGGCACACTGATCAGTCTCCAGCAACAAATAGCACGAGCTTGTTGCTATGTCCTGTGGAAGTTTTCTCTGTTTCTCTGATCTGTTGCTATTGTTGATCCTATTGCTGTCCCTAGTAGCAATTTTCACACTGCTGCTTACAAAATGATCTTTAAAACTATTATTCTGATGAGCTTAACATTATTATATTGCATGTATATGAGATTTTTGCAAGTCTTTATTACCAGTATTAGCTAAATAAATTACCTAACAAATTAATAATGCATTCCTTAAAAGACTAGCCATGTGTAATTATATATAATTTAGAAAAAGCTCAGAAGATGGTGTGCTGTGTTTTTCTACAGTATCCTATCTGCAGTGTTGAAATCAATTTAAAGTATGGGCACTTGTGTGTTTCCAATTTATAATTCTGCCTGTAGAAATCAACTATTTTGTCGCTGATGCCATGGAAATATTTTTGCCGGAGATCATACAAAGCCTGTGAAAAATATTGCATGAAGTCAAACACTATATTCAGTTATAGAAATAAACTGCGAAAAACTCTGTCTATTTTAAGCCAGATGTAGACTTTGGTCCATGATCTGGATGCACAAATACTTATCAACACAACGACCTGATTTTGCAAACTTAATGAACAGTCCACTTCCATATATGCAAATCTTCTAACAAGGGGTGGGATTTTTTTACAGATTTCTGGCAGCTTTAGTGAGTGTGTTACATGAATCTATAAATAAGTATTTGTTGCACATTTTAATGTGTGACTTTCTAGACTAGAATTTTTACTAAGTTTAGATAGAGTTGCAAGGATGATAGGAAATAATAAACTGCAGAGAGCTATATTTTTCAAAGCAAAGATGGTTCTTTTCCCAGAAATTATCTATTGCTTAGTTTTTTAGTTGATTCAAAATAAAATATTTCTCAGTTGTTACTGACTTGTGATGTATCCATAAGGGGTCTAGACATAGTGAGAGGTGGGCTCCTTGAGTGAGTTCTTGGCTTGGGAACTGAGACTTCTGAGACCTCCTTTCTCTTAGCTCTAAGGGGAGACTGGTCTCTTTATGTAAATGCTTTTATGGTGTGTGCTGAGCTGAGTGGCATGAAAACCTTGGAAGAACTTAAAACTGTTTTACTAAAGATGTAATGTTTGTTTCTGGATGTATCATTCAAAGTGGTGATGGTTATACCAGATGACAAAAAGCTTTTAACCCTGAAATGTATGCTGTTAATGCCATGGAGATTTCTTTGGGGATCTTTGCAATAAGATGTCACCTACTTGTTCATTTAAAGCTTTGTCTTACATTTGAGTCTACTGGCATTCAAATTCCAAATATTTGCTCTTTTTTTAGAAATTTCTTTATTTTTTTGCTGGGCTGTGCCAAGAGGGCAAAAGATAGAAATGAGAGCATAATGTGAGTTTAAGACTTTTTGATATATGATTCTTTCACAGAGTTTACAAATTCTGGAAGGGAGAAATCTCTACTCTGACATCAGAAGAGGACTATTCAGTGAGCCAGTGAGAAGTCAGAACATCTTGAACATGTTAGTCTCAGCAATAGAGCTGTGACAATCTATCCACTTTTGTAAGAAGAATTAATGAAGCTGCACAGGCATTTGTTGATGCCACATTCACCATACACCAACTTTTGTGGGTGCAGTTCAGTTGAGTTTTTTCTCTATCACCTACCTAACTTCAGTCTGGCTATTAGATCAGTGCATGCTTGTTTTCATAAAAAGATAATTTATGAACCAACCTGTTTCTCCTTACAGATTTCACAGCTACCTAATTCGTTCATTTTTCTGACACTGAAAATTAATTTCCTATGTCCCTTGATGTTGCATTATATGATGACTAATAAGAATCATTACAGTCATTTTGAAAAACAAATAAAACCTGAATGTGAGTCTAGAAGAGAAAACTGAACTCTCTGGAGGGAAGCATTCTTCTTTTCCATCTTAGCAATTACGAGTGTGATCCTTTGCTGTCCTGGGATTGAATTGATGCCATATCACAGAGCCAAGTGTAGGACGAAAGCTCCAGGGGGAAGACAGGAAAACTCTCCTGTTCTGGAAGAAAATACCACTAGCTCCTCATCCTACTATGATGAATATCGTGAAAATAAAATATAGGGAAGCATAGGCTTAGAAGAACTCTCCTGTGGAACATTTCTCGCAAAGCTACTGGCATGCAGCTAGCCCTGTTCAATCAGGTTATGGTTTTGTCGGTACATCTCAGTATGATGTTGCCCTTGCTTGGGGTTATTCTATTTCAGATGTAGGACTTTGCATTTTCCTTTGTGGGAACTCATCACATCTTATTTGCTCATTCCTTCCAGCAACCAAAAGAAAACAAATGTTCTTATTTGTACAAGAACATGTAAATTTTGCTGTTACACTTCCTACAAGGTGTTACAGTCTGTGAAGCTCTCTTATGGCTCACTTGCATATTCTAACCTGTGACCTTAATGCCCTTTACGGCAAATTTTCTGGGTTAGCAAGTTTCACCATACTTAGAAATTAAAAAGCGTGTCTCATACAGCACATAATTTTCTCCTTTTTGAGAATTTTCATGTATATTCAATCATCTGAAACAATTTAATCTACTGTGGTATTGTGGAAACTACAGCTCCTTTCTCCTTGAACTACTTTTAGTGCTTATCCAAATTGAGCTATGAAAGAAAAATCTGGGCCAGTTCATTTACTGAGGTTGGTTACTCTTGTGTTTAATATTCTCTAATGATCCACTAGTGTATTCCTGAATGTGTGTTGCTATCCAATAGATTACAGCACAGATACCTAAGCTGCATAACAAAAGGAAGGTAGTTGCTGGAGAGGGATGACTATTAAGTAATATATTCATGAGCAGCTAGTCTCAGTTTGGCTGTGTCCACAGATTATCTGGATCTTTTTAATTTAAGAATCTTGATGGACACAAAATGTAACTGATATGAAAGTCTCCTAGAAATAATTGATGAGGTAATGTTCTCTAAGGAATAAGAATTTGCTGTGCTCTGTCTTTAGCTTCTAACAGATATGAATGAACCCAAATATTGCACTGTTTTTGGCAGGGAGTGCTGTGGTAACACTTGATGTGTAATGCTCTCGGGATTTTCAACTCCGGCAGTTGCAGCTTCCTCTTATCTGGAAAATTTGCTTTTAACTCAACATCAAATGAACATGAACGAGTCTGGTCATTGGTAAGTGAGTAATCCATTTTTCTGTAAACACAGATGACACCATCGAGTTCTGCCTAAGAACTGAAATTGTCTACTCAGCAAGGAATTTGATATTAGAAGGCAAAACTTGATTGAAAGTAATAAATTCAGAGAATGTTTTTTATTTATATTTCAGAACACATTTCTGAAATACAGATTAGACAAACTAAAGGATTCTTCCACTCTTTAAACTTAAATAGTATGGCTCTCTTTTTATCAGCATGTTGGATCACCATTGCTTCCCCAACCAGGAATAGTTAGACAAAGTCAGCATAAAACCACTCTGCTACTTGTAGTTATTTGTATTTCTTAAAAGTCAAGCCAGATGGACAAAGCTCCTTCAGACACTTTTCTTTATCTGGTAGACAAAAAAAA
>VWZT01003310.1:392353-435750 GCA_013397055.1 Pachycephala philippinensis | reverse complement strand
AAAAAAAAAAAAAAAGGTGATATGAACTGTGGAACTGTGTGAACTGTAACCAGACTAGGTCTTCAAATTCTATTATTTAGGAGGTTAATTCTATTTGCATACTGATGTCCCTGTATTGTTCAGATGAGCAGGGAGAAGTACTACATATCAATTCCTCTCTCTTGCAGTTAACTGTCCTGGAAAGGAAGAGCTGCTAGTTCCTCCAGGGGAAATCTCAAGGCAAAGGATGTTCAGAAAGATCAGCTGAGACACTTCACTGAAACAGGACTCTAGGTAATTTTGTAATGAAATAACTAGCATATATAAAAGAACTTATAAGAACTCTTAACAACAAATTATCCCTATATCAATAAAAACTCAGCAAAGCAAAAATGAGTGACTGTGTGCAACTGTAATAACACCTTTTTTTAGAGACTTTGAAGGCAACATGCTTCATTAAAAGTGTGGAGTTTTGGATCTATATGAGCACTGAAGTTTGACATTTGACCTGTTTTAATGAAAGATTTTGTCTATTGATATCTTCATTAACTAAATTTGTTTTGTATAGAGTAAGTATAAAAGTTTATTTTACAGATGATTTTTCTTCAGAATTAGATCTCTTCTAGTACATGTAATTGTAAACCATTTAATTCCATATGATAAAAAAAAAAAAAAAAAGTGAAAATTAGGTCATTTAAAACCAAATAGTCCTGACACATCTGAAAGAATGAAATACAATTCGAAGATCAGGAACAGAAAATAAGAGATGAGGGGAGAGGACATGATAGCCTTAGATCTTCTCTGGAATCTAGACTCCACAAATGCTTTCTTATAGGCAAAAAGTCATTTCAGAAAGTAATTGCCCTGAATTTAAGGAAGTACTCATATGAGTGAGCTAATATCCAGCATTATAAATATTTATTAATTATGTTTACTTTATATTGTACAAAAATCCACGTGTAGTGCTTTTATTGCATGTAATGACCACATCACCTGTAAGGACCATATCATCACTGTCTCATGAGACCTACAGGCTGCTCCTTAAGAGTAAGATGTGTCTTTGAATTTTTTTTTCTCTTTTTATTCTTTTTCCTGAAGGTCTTTTAAAACTATCTGTTACAAATTAATATTTACCCTGGAAGTGCTGATCACAGTGCTACACTGCTGAAACTGAGTAATAGCTGTTAAAAAATCTATTGATAGATTGTAAAGGATCTACTGAATACAGTTCCTAAAAGAGGATTTTTTGTTTGATTGTCCATAGCATGAAGGAGAGAGGACCTTTTGTCAAAATGTGTAAAATCACAGAATCATAGAATTACTAAGTTTGGAAAAAAGATCATTGAGCCAAACTATTAACCCAGCACTGCTGTGTGTGCTGTTCACCACAAAACCATGTCCCCAAGTGCCATATCCACACACCTTTGGAGCATTTGCAGGGATGGTGATTTCACCACTTCCCTGGGTGAAGCCTGACCATACTTTCAGTGATGAAATTATTTCTAATTTTGTCTAAACCTCCTCTGGTACAACCTTTCATCCCATCACTTGTTACTTGAGAAAAGAGGTAGCACCTGCCAGGCAGTGAGGTGATGCCCCAACCTGGCTACACCCTCCTTTCAGGTGGTTGTAGAGAATGAGATGGTGTCCCCTGAGCCTCCTTTCCTCCAGGCTGAACAACCCCAGCTCCCTCCGCTCTTCCTTGTATAAACTGTGCTCCAGACCCTTCACCAGCTCCGTTGCCCTTCTCTGGACACGCTCCAGCATCTCAAATACTTTCTTGCAGTGAGGGAGAACACAAGATTTGAGGTGTGGCCTCACCAGTGTCGAGTACAGGGGGATGGTCTCTGCCCTGGTCCTACTGACCACACAATTTTTTGGTACAGGCCAGGATGCCATTGGCCTCCTTGGCCACATGAGATGAGAATACTGCTAGGAGAGCCCACCAGAGGAGCATGGTGATACAAGTGCATGGTGGTGACCGCTTACAGAAATGAATTTTGCATGTGTGATGTAGGAAATTTGGAATTGTATTGACATATTCATAGAACACAGTCAGGAAGACTGCATATCATCTGCTAATTCACCTTATTAAATTAATAAAATACTAATCAAATTTGCCATTGTAAGTTCTGTTCTCTTTAAATTGTTTTTGGTTACAAAAATGACTTCAGGATACAGCATAAATTCCCATGTAGCTATCACTCTACTGTATCATTTTTAAAATACAAATGAAAATTTAAGCAACAAAAAGCCTGAATTTTTTATTCATTAGCATTACACATGTTATTATTTTCTGTAGATAAAAGAGAAAAGAACAAAGTATGTGTGACCATAGGGTCAATGATCTTCCTTAATGTATTTCTGCCAGATAGAGTTCAACAAGAAAGCAAGTCCCGTTGCAGGCTGGACTGAAAAGAGACATTTCAGGCATATGTTACTGAAATACTTGTTGTTTGCTTCCTTTAATTATACTTTTAAATACTTTCCTTTCCTATACCCTTAAATGGAGGGAATCTCCAGATGTCACACAGCCTCCTTTCCCCAGTTCCCTTGTTGTGGGTTGACACAGGTGGGCAGCTCAGCACCACACAGGTCCCTCCCCCATCCTCAGTGGGACAGGGAAGAGGGAAAGAAGAGTAAAATCAAGAAAACACAGGAGTTGAGATAAAAGTATAATAAATTAACAAGTGAAATGGAAGAAGAAAGAAAGAAAACAAAAACAAGAGACGCAAAGGTAATGACTCACCAATTCCCAAAGGCAGACCAACGCCTAGCCTGTTCCTTTAGCCTAGGCAAAAGGTGGCTAACCTCCCTGTACTCCTCTTTTTTCCCTTTTATTGCTAAACCTGCCATTTTATGGCATGTAGTATCTCCGGTTAGTTTGTGTCATATATTCCCTTGCAACGTCCTGGATGAGCCCCAACCTATTCCCTATGGTAGGGCAGACTGAAACAGCAAGGATCTTGGTGCTGTGCAAATGCTGTTTAGCAATAGCTAAACAGGTTTTTCATCTGTCTCATTTTGGCCATAAACCTAAACCACCACCACACAAGCTGCTATGAAGAAAGTTAACTCTGTCCCAACTAGGGCTGGTACGTCCTCACAATACACACATTTCTATCAAAGAGATTAAATCAACAAGCTAGGGATCCTTCTCTTCTAAAACTGATGGAGCAGAAGACAGAAATATTGGGGGGAAGAGTTGAGCAGTAGAAAATCTTTTCCTTGTTTTCCCTCTTTCTTTAAATAAGAGAGAAATCAGTTCAAAATGTATGGACTAAACTCTTTAGTGAGCTACAGAGGATTAACTCTGTGAGAGAGCATGTGTTTGATGAGGATAATATCTGACAAGCAAATCTGACAAGGATAACGTTCACAAGATTCCAGCATCCAAATGTGTGCTTAGTTGAGAAAGGTCTCAGTCATTTTCAGTCTGCTACTCAGAAAAAAAGTTTCTGCAACCTCTAAAAGGCATCTGACAGAAAGATAAAATGCTGATCACAGAGAGAAATAGAAAAGAGATAAAAGAGAATACAAAATACTGAAGAAGGGGGAGAAGAGGAGGGTCAAGTCAGAGGTCACTCTTTGTAGCATAGGAATATTATGCAAAGCATCACTTTTATCATTATTAAATGTTCCCTGCATAAATTCCTGACAAGTCGACAAGAGAAAACGTGCTAAACGGACTACTGGGAAATATTCATTATGTGTAGCTTTCCAAGTAAATCAGTTATGTAGTATTGTGGATAATTTACAAATAAAATTGCAAATTATAACATTCTGACTTTTGTGTCTTACTAGCTTTCTCTTTTGTTAGGGTCGTCATAAGCTTCATTATTTTGAACTTTGACTCTTCCAGAGTAGAGAATGTGTTTAACTGCAAAAGAACGGACGACCATCAGTACCTTCTACTTTCAGATCTGCTTCTTTTGTTCACAGTTAACATATTAAAGTTCTCTCAAACTTCTGGCTTTTAGAATAGTTATCCCCAAGAGTATTTCAGTAACATTTTTGAGTTCTGGAAACTCTGTCAGAGTCAATGGGTAGGTTTTTTAGTTTAACTGTGTTTCAGAGCCATTTTAACATAAAGTCAGCACTTGTTGGGATCTTCCCTAATGAGCAATAAAAATTTGACTAACCAACTGAATGATGTCAATTTTAACTTTAAATCCATCACTTAATTTTTCAAGGTTTGATGTTCTTTTTCTGCCTTTGGAGAGTGGGAAGATGCTATTGTCAAAGTTATGCGGACAAGTCACTGTCGAGGGGAATGGAGAGCTTCAGCTGTTGGGGTCCATGAAGGTTTGAAGTTCTGAAACTCTCTCTTCCAGGGCTGGACTGTGATGGGCTCTACTGCCTTGGATCCTTTTGAGCTGGACTGGCATGCTGGTGGGAAATGGGACTGACTTCCTGAAATATTTCTGCTTTTAGACCATCTGTAAACACATTTTTGTAGTGGAAGCCCTGTTGTGCCATTGTACCAGGTATACTCTGACCAGCACTGCTCGGTAATCAGAGCCTTATCAGAGAAGCTGAGGTCTCAGGAAATTGAATAATACCTTTCCCAGCCTGGTCATTTAGGGCAGATGTTATTTTCTTCTGCTTAAGATATTCAGAAATGACTGTGTGTGTGCAGGGAAGCGATGGGAGTTACCAAATAATCTGGAGGCTCTAAGGATGCAGGAAAGAGAAAGAAATCAGATGACCATGCCTCAAAAAGGTTTTGTTATTTGTCAGTCTTTATGAATGACAGAGCAAATCAAATGCTTGACAAATGTCTTGCATTTACTGTAAAGCTCTTTGCATTTGCTTCTTGATATAGCATTTTATTCAGTGATAAATATAACACTCTTTGGTTCGGATAGTAAATACTGTACTTTTATTCCACGTGGCTACCCAGAAGAGTTTGGGGTTTTTTGTAGTATCACAACTGTTATTAATATCATTACTGGTCAAAAATAAATTTTCTATTCTTTTCTCAATAATATTTCAACTGGTCCATAGCTCATTCAAATGCATTTTCTGACATAATCTACTCTAGTATTATAAATAATATACTTTTTCCTTTCTAAAATACTTTTCTTCCATAAAACAGAAAAATATTTTAAATCTTACAAACACCCTAGAACAGATTCCACCTCTACGTTGTTGTAAGAATAAACCAAATAGCATCAGCCTGTTCTAAATTCCAATAAAACCTTAATCTACGTTCTAGAAATATTTCTCATGTGTACGACGTAAGTACATAAACACTTTCATTGCCCAAGTTTAAGCATGCTATTTTCTCTTGTAATAAATCAATCATATATTTCTTCCCTAATTCAAATTATTTCAAATATGTTTCATTTTTCTTTGTCACTGTAATTTCAGGTTCTTAAAAAGTGAATTCCCTTGGACTACTTATTTTCTAAGCTTTTAACTTTTTAATAAAATAAACATGCAGCAAGATGTCTAACTCAGCCAGTAAGTAATGCAGATAACAACATTGTCCTTTGAATGTGGAATAGCTTTATTAATTCTTAAACAGCAATATAATTTTGAAGTATTCCCCTTCATCTACAGAAATTAAAATACATCTACACCTGTTCTGGTATCCTTTATAGATGTTTTTATAAACTGAAAATGGTCAGTGGCTCTTCCAGGAGGCTGAGATGAACAAAATTTAGAAATTGGATAGGATAGAGGGAATTGAAAATGTCAATATGCCCAGCTTAGTATCTTGTGAAAGGTGTCTATGAAGTTTATGCAACAAAAATCATAATTAAGATTTGTAGCCAAGCTTCATAAGCAATATCTCCCTGTTAATTATTTTGTAAGATACTCATAGTTAAAAAATGCAACCTATTTATTGGTTTTCCTTCAAGGAAGCACATGATACACATTAACAGGCCAGTTAGCTCCCCGGGGTGGAGAGAGGTTCCTGTTAATAAAAAAAAAAAGTTAAAAATGTGTCATACAGATGAGTTTCCTCTGCAGATGACTTATGACCAACTAAATAAGCAGTGCTGTACAAATTGGTACTTCTTTTTGCTGGTAAACAACTGTCTTCTGGGTTTGTTTTCTTTAGATACTGTGGTCAGATATTTGTTTTATAGACCATTTAGAAAACAAGGTATTACATAAGTTTATCTGATGAATGAAACTGCATACTCATTCAAGTTTTGTTTAGAGATTTACAAAGATAATTTGCAAGTCATTCTATCCTTATCTGTGATCTCATTTATGCTGCTTGCTATTTTTAAAGAGATTTTTACTGGATGTATGATCTTAGAGTTCAGCAGCAACAGCTCTTTTTTCCTTCTAATTCTGCAGAACTGTATTGCTGCATTGTAAATACTTTCCTCTAATACTGTCAGGAAATTAGAAGGGAAAATTAGATTCTTTTTCTTGTAGTGGTGAAATCATTTACCTCTGCTTGCAAGGAAGTTTTTAGAGAAGTTACTTATAGGTAGGAACATAATTGTATGCTGTCAGCTGCTGAATCAACTGATATTTTTTATTGGCACTAAAATATAATAAGAGTCACTGTATCAGAGTTCATTAGACCATGGTTCTGATGCAAAAAGTGTAAAACTGTGAGGTGGAAAGAAGCTTCACCTTCTTTTCCTCCCTACACTTCAAATTATATTGGCAAGTATAATGCTGGGTGGTTTTATCCTTCACTCATTTTTGTAGATAAAGGAATATAATTTTGACTCTAAAGCTGTGGCTATTGCTTTAATATTTGCTGGTTTAATGAATATTTCCAGATGACAGCCTGAGAGTAAAAAGTTGTGTGATCTTGTTGACATATTCAGCCCCAACACAAGATGTGGAAGAAAGCAGGTTGACTGTAATATATTGGTCTTAACCTAAAATGATACATTATTTTGCAAATATATGCTTTTCCCAGTCCCTATTTCACCCATGTGCGTTGGGTTGTCTGCTGTGGCAGAATATATTGTTCTGTATTTAATACCTTTTAATATTTTTAAATGAGTTCATTTCCAGTGACTTGTGAACCTTTCTTCCTCATCCTAAATCTGCCCTTTTTTACCCTATGACAGTGTTTTATTTATTCTTTTATGAAAATATATCCAGGGTCATCACATGGTTTTGACTGAGAAAATTGAATAGAGTGTAATCACTCAATATTCTTGTCAAACTTATTTCTTAGACTGAATTTCTAATTTGGATGATGAGCTCTGTTATTTCCCAGAGAGGCTGTGAGTTCTCTGTCTTTGGATATTTTCAAAGACTGACTAGATAAAACTGAGAGCAACCTTTAGATATGAAGTTAGACCTGCTTTGTCTAAATAACTAGGTGTTTGGACCAGATGAACTCCAGTTGTGTTTTGCAACCTATATTATTGTTTGATTCCAGGTACATGAGCATTCTTTAGATCACAAAAGGGGAAATATGTCTACAAACAAAACCAACGAAAGTCAATACACGAAGTAAGATCTTTTGGGTAGTGATTCTTACCTATCACTGGGGTGTCTGACTAGCAGCATGTATAATTTTTAAATGTCTATAATTTGTTGTTAATATAGGTAAACACTTTAACTATTCTGATTTTAAAAGAACCCTGCAGTTGCTATAAACTAGCAGAAATTGAAACTTGAAACATTGGGTCATCTTGAAGTTGTGTGAAATAGATAAGTAAAAGTTCTGAGGGAACTGGAAATTACATTTAGTTCAGTGGATTAGAAGTTATCATCCCTGTGTGACTGTGACTTTTTCCCTACAGTGAATAAAAGTGTGGTAAGCATTAAAAAGCCAGGCAGTCTCCTTTGATGCAGTATTTGAAGCACAAAAGAGTTGAGAGTCTCTTGTAATATTACTTGATAAAAGTACGAAAGATATCAGTATAAAGTCCTGGGAAGGGTTTTCCAGGATGGAGTAGGTAAGAGACACAAGCACCTTGCAATTTTCTGGACATCAGCACTACGTATAGAGAACTGAGAATGTAAGGGTCCATCCTGAAGCCAAAACTGCCATGAGAAGCATTGAAACATGCCATCAGATCATTGGGAAACAGCAAAGCTTGAAAACCACAGTTGTGGACCTGGCATAGTAGAGGCTGTTGCATATCCCAGCCACAGTTTCAGCTGTCTCTTGGCCTCATTTTTACAGGTATGATGTGTACCCTTTTGCTGTACTCACTAGTGTGTCTACACTTTTTAGTCTAAAGGTTATCAATAGATTTCCAAGGTGAAAATATGTTAATGACATTGTTTGTAGGTATTAAGTAGACTATTGTAATCTGTGAATTGTCTGGTAAATGTCTTCTGAAGTTTCTAATAATCTCAAGGTGTTTCCGCACTACTGAAATCTTCTGCACTACTGTTTAGCAAAGATGTATTATGGATGTGGTTATCCGGACATAATACAGCATCAGATGCACCAAGAAGCTGACAACTGATTATATTGCCTCCCAGAAAGAAAGTAGAGAGTGGTCGCAATAAAGTATGGCTTAGAATATCTCTTTTACAGTTCCCCTCTATTTGGGTCCTATTTTCAAGTCAAAATATATTGTGCTATAACTTTAATTGCTTATAAATAGTGCAATTTGTCCAGGGACTTTAGAAAGGGACCCGTAAATCAGTAGGACTTTGTTGTGGTTTAATTCCAGCTGGCAGCTAAGAACCCCACAGTTGCTAACAGATTCCCCAATTTTTGGAAGGGAGAAGGAACCAGAAGAGTGAAAGCAAGAAAATTCATGGGTTGAGGTAAGTGCAACTTGATAGATAAAGCAGGAGCCATGCACACAAAGTGAAGCAAAACAAGGAATTCATTCACCACTTCCAATTGGCAGGCAGCTGTTCAGCCATTCCTAGAAAATCAGAGCTTCATCATATGTAACTGTGTTTTGGGAAGAGAAACATTACCACCCTGAATGTCCCTCCCTTCCTTCTCCTTCAGCTTTATATACCCAGTATGATGTACTATGGTTTGGAATGTCCCTTTGGTCAGTTGGGGTCAGCTGACCCAGCTACGTGCCCTTCCAACTTCATGAGCACCCCCAGCCCCCTCGCTGGTGGAGCACTGTGAGGAGCAGAAGATGCCTTGATTCTGTGTAAACACTGCCCAGCAGTAACTGAAACATTGATGTGTTCAGCACAAATCCTCTGTTTTCAGCACAAACCCAAAGCACAGCCCTATACCAGCTACTCTGAAGAAAATTACCCAATCTCAGTCAAAACCAGCACAAACTTTAATGAATGAACTCATGCTACTCAGGACTCCTTCGGCTCATGCTAATGAAATCTACAGTATAATTCAGTTATCTGCTGCAAGGAAGTTACAAACACGGAATATTGTCTCTTATTCAGAGCAGTCACCCAGTTCTAAAATAAGGCAATTGAGTGAGAATGTAAGAGCTTCAGCAGGAGGAAACAGAAAACATAGGCTTAGTCATTCACCTAACAATTGCCAGTCAATCTAATAAGAACCCAGGAAAAGTTCTACAAGCACTTATAAATCTTGATGCAATTGCAGTTCATTTCAGTACTGTCTCCTATGAATATTGTAGCTGCTGAGATGAGATAAGCCTGTATGATAGCAACTAATAAAAGTTGATTGAATGGAGGTAAAAGTTATTAAACCATAGTACTCAGGTAAGTGGGAATATAAATTCATGGAAATTTTCTCTAGAATCTGTCCGAGTATGTCTGGGGTGGAAAGTGTTTTAAACCATTAGCTAACTGAACATGATGATGTGTTTTGAAGTAGTGAGTGACACACATATGAAAGCAAAACACAGACCAAACAGAAGACAGGTCATGAAAAATACCTGATGTTTCAGATAGTCATTTGTTTGAAACATTTTACCAATATCTATGTAGAAGCATCACAGCTGGAGTTCTTGAAGTAGATAAATAGGCAGATAAAGCAGCATTAGAGGCAAGCCTGGGCTGTTATCTCATATGTCATCTATGTATCTTTTCCAGAAAGAATAATTCAGTTATCACATTTTTATCTGGGCACTAGGACTTTGTACTTTGGGTGGGTAAATCAATAATTTGAATCACTGAAGCCCTAGTAAGTGTGGGGCAGTGGGAAGGAAAATTGAAGGAGTACACAACAAACTATTCATGGACAGGAAACTGTGTAGAATGGGGAATTGCTCCATCACAGATATGGAGGAATAACAAAAATTTAGAAGTCAGTAGGCTCCCTTGTGCCAGCTTTTGGAAGCATGCATCAGTAGCAGAATTTTAGAAAATAATGATGCAAATCACAGTGATTCCATATTGCGTATAATTTTGTCACTTTAAATAAATGTGACAAAAGTGGCGTATATGAAATAGATGGATTCCCAGGTGAGTCTGCTTTGGCACAATTGTATCTGTGGGTTTGGTGAACTCCCCTTCTTAAATGTGTTTGTTAAAAAAGAACAGAATATTTGAAGGAATAAAGATATGTATAGCCCTGACTCTTTATCTCTGTTCAGTGTTCAGGCATAAAAGGAAAATCTATCAGTTCAGTTAGGAGACTGACAGTTCTGTACATAAATCTATAAACCAGTAGACCAGAGGGACGACATCCCTAGAGAAGTCTTTGTAGTTTTGCGTATTCCTTCTTTCTCTGAGATGCTGTTTCTTTTCCCATGTCTTGGACGTGTCTCAGGAATGAACTGCAGGCAGAGTGCAAACAAAAATAATAATATTTCCCAAAAGGCTTACTTCTAGATCTTCCTTTTGCTGACAGTTTGAAAAAGAACCCCAGCTGGTGTTTCGGAAGCAGAATGATTCCCAATGCAACAAATGTTGACCAAAGTATTTACTTATACATTTATTATTTTGATTGGACACAAAATACGTTATTAAAAAGACAAAAGAAAATTTTTAATAAATCAAGATATCCTGCTCTCTGATCAAGACCACAAAAAGACAGAAGAGTGGTTATGAGTACAAACAAAATTGCACCATCAATGTTGAATAACTCCCTAACACTTATTTCTCTTTATAGTAACACTAATAGTTTGCTCTTAGAGTTTAAGTACCATGACTTTATATAACAATTTCTCAAAATTTTCTCCCTGTTTTGTCCTCTTCCTTCACACAGACAAAGATATTTTATGGGTTCTTGTGTTTTTGCTGAACGGGCCCTGGAAGGGGATGTTAGAATCTGAATCTAGGCAGGAGTAAGAACTTTTGAGTTGAGCAAGGACAATACCGAATTACAGGTAAAAATAAAATTAAATTAAAATACAATAACATAGGATTCATAACATAGCTGACAAACTTACTACCTTTATCCCCCAACGTATACTATGTAGTGAAATCCATGTGCTTTTTCTGATGGCACATTTAAATGTAAGAACTGAAATACTTAAAGCACACAGAACTATGTCCTATATGTCCAAGGAAGCTGGTATTTATACAAAAGGATGACCAGACTTTTAAGACTGATGGGACTTTGTAAATGGAGTAGAGTTCTGGCTTTACATGTCTGAAGGGGAATGAATAAGGGGACGTCACAAAGAAGAATGAAAACACAGCTGGATGAAGAAATTAAGGATTTCTTGATGAACCAGCTATAATTTCAGTAGTAGATTTTACAGAAATGTGTTGCAGTCCTGAACAACTGGGACATTTTTGGATGAAAACAAAGTCACTGACTGCTTCATCTGCTGCTGGAAGATAACAGTATTAGATCTCTCCTGCTTTACGGAACGTTTTAACTACAAAGAAAACCCCAGTCTCATATATCCTGTGCATATTAACATGGACATGATGGATATTTTCTGTGATGAATATACTGTCTTCGAATTTTTATACCATTTTATTTTTTATGTGTGTGTATATATACTCTTGAAATTGTAGTTGAAGTGGAGCTTTTGAACCTGTGGCTGATTGCCATGACTTCCCTCTTGGAGAGAAGTAGGAGTTCTAAAGTGGGATCAGCATTAAGCCTGTGCTCTTGTCTGCAATTTGTGAGTCAGCTCAAAATTATTACCCTGTCCTAAAACCAGATCGTACACTAATGTTAATTAGAGACATTGAGCTGTTTGATTAATTGAGGCAATGAAGTTATGAGAGGTATCGTGTTCTGGGTTTGTTTATTTAATGTGCATTGTAACTGTGCATTAAGAAGGAGATTTTAGTTTAACACCGACATATTGTGTCCTCAAAATCAATGTCATTGATCAGAATTTCTTGAACAAAAACCAGTGCAAACATGCTTTAGACATTTAGGTTATCTATGTGCAAAATTAAACAATAATGACCCATAATTTAAACTATATTGTTTTATGGACTTTTCGAGGAAGTCTCTAAAAGCCACATACAAAGCATGTCATTTCCAGGGGAAACAAACCTCTCTAAATGCTCTAAATGTTACCTATCTCGGTAAATGCTTCCTTTCCTTCAGTCATGGCCTTCTTGCCCTTTGTTTATTTTCCCACAAAACTGCTGCCTACAATTAAGGCCAGATATCAGATTCTACTGTGTTTTCTGCTGCCAATATGAAGTAGATTCTTAATATTTAACTCCTTTGTGAACAGTTTTTCAACTGCAGCTGAAAAACTGTATGAAAGGTGAGTGAAGAATTTTGCAGTGAATTAACATTTCTTTGCAACATAAAAAAAGGTTGAATTAAAAACCAACCAACCAAACGAACCCCCCCCCCAAAAAAAACAACAAACCAAAATCAGTGCAGATGCAATATTAAATGATATTGGACATTTTAGTGCAGTAAACTGAACACAGTAGTGAATTTTAAATAGTAAAAATATAGGAAAAAGAAATTCATCTCTTCCCCCATGCCAGTAAAACTGTTTTGTGAAAATGCATTATTTTGAAGTTTTCAGGATATCAGATGCCTGAGTGCATGCCAAAATCAAATTTCTCTAGTTTACAGAGACAGGTATAAAAATGTTTGCTTCATCTGATTGCAATTCTGGTTTTCCTTTTTACACCTTATGCTTAGTAGATATCAAGAAATTCACTCATTTTGACATTTTTGCATGAATTTTTGAGTAACTGAAATGATGTCTTAGAAAATCTGCCAAATTAAGTAGTATTTTTACAGGCCTCTGCAGTCTTAAAACGGACATGAAAGAAACATTTTCTTGAATCTTATGATTTGGGATGCCTTTAAGTGTGAAGCCTAATTTAAGAAAAGGTCTAGGGAGTTCTAAAATACCTTTTAATTTGCTCACATTCTTTTGAGCGATTTAGTTTAAGTTATACTGTATCATGTTATGTAAACTTTTATAAACTGTATGATTCAGTCCAATGTTTTCTTCGCAAATATTCATTCATTATAACAGCATTAATATTAAACACCCTAGTTTTTGAAAAGTGTAGAGGATGGAATAGCATAGCAAACAGACAGAAACAGGAGGTACCTTAAGAATCTGCAGATTATTGATGGATATCAGCTGTAGCAGCTTTGCAGTTGTGTGATAGTTCTTTTGCTCAGGGGTGTATATGTTTGACAAGCTCTGAAATGTCGATGTTGGTCTGAAGGCTTGTAAGAATAGAAATTACTTAGATATAAAATCTCCTTGTGTGAACATTTTCTTTCTTGTATTTCCTTGAAACCAAATGCTGCATTTGGATTCCTTTGCTATTTACCCAAAACATTCAGAACCTCAGGGCTAAACAAACAAGACATTCCCAGAATGTCCAAGTTTTCAGATTAAGTACATGAGGAATACTTTGCTGGCATCAAAAAAGGAAATATGCTTTCTATGTAACTACTGTATGGAGAAATAAAAATACGTAACAAGTCAGAAAACATGATCATGGTAATCTTCCTTTCCCTGATTATTCCTAATAAGTCTATAAATTCTGTATAAGGACAATAATATTGCTTGGAAACACTGAACTGAGCAGTGTGATTTAATGCAGCCACTGGAGATATCTCAAAAATGACATTTTAGCCTTGCTTTTGTTTGAAACATAGTTGTCAAAAGTGAGTAGTTAAACCACTTGTCAGATTTGAGTGCATGTATGGTCTGCTTAAAGTCTGAGCACTTGCACTTCCTGTTGAAATTAAAAGCAATTTTTGCTTGAGTGCAGAATACATGAAAACAGAAGGCAGAGATAGATCTAGCTCTAGCAGCAATCAAAAAAAGTCTCCATTCAATCCAAACTTGAAAATACTTTTTTATATCTCTTATAAGATGAATTTAGGGGCATTGTTATGCTCATTTTGAGCTGAGACAGAGCAGTCTTTTGAAAAAATAGTTATACAGTTTTATATCCACTAGTTACTCTTGCTTCCTGATATTCATAGATATTTGGTGGTCCTTCTTTGCATCAAATCTGTGGTATCTGCATACAACAGTGCACATGGTGTGATTCTTGGGGCTGTCCTGTGCAGGGCCAGGAGTTGCGCTTCCATGATCCTTGTGGTCCCTTCCAGCTCAGGATATTCTATGATTCTAATGTTGATATAACTGCATAAAATTGCCCTGGCTGCAGCTTTGCTGTTTTTAAGTTTGGCCTGGCTCTCGTCATGACCAAGGTATATAGCTCTCCAAGGCAGCAGAACCCCGGGGACAGCAAAATGGCCTTGGCCCTGCTGCCTGTTTTTGTTATGTCAGAGCACTAGGAAAGGCCAGATGCAGACAGACAGATGCTGCTGGGGCTGGTGAAGGATCCATTGCCAGCAGCACGCCTCAATGTTCCCTCTTTTGTATCCCTCGTATTCCTGGCAGATGCAGCTACACCAATTCTCCGTGAACTTCCCTATCTTCCCCCCTTCCTCTTTCATTTTCAGGTGTCAGAAACTCGTTAACCTCTCCTCCTCTTTTCCTTACAGTCATCCATTTCCTCAGTGCACAGTTCAAATGAGCCTGTTACTGAAAGAAGTCTTGAATTTGGCTCAGTGGTGAACTCAACAAATAACATTGCTGGACATGGCCACGTTCAACACTCAGAGCTGGCCCTGTTTGACAACCTCCCTCCCTAATAGAATGGTGGCCAGGTCCTGCCAGGAAAAACAGTTAAACAGAGGAGGTAGGCTCCAAAACTGTGATTCCTCTTCTGACCCTGGTTAAGCTTTCCTTCACAGTTTTAGCTGAATCCGTTAGCTCCAGTGTGCTTTAGTCCTATTGGTAGAATTGGGATTTCTATTTTCCAGCTCTGCATGGATGTTGCAGAAGATAGGCTGAAAAGGGTAATGTGAAAATCTTGGTTCTGGAAGAAAAGAAAAACTGAACATAAAAAAAAGGTAGTTTTTCTGTTAGATACACGGATAATATATATGGTGTTGCACAGATAGTAACGCTATAGCATGTAAAGACGTAAAACAATAAAGATGGAGTTCTTAGTGCAACTCAACCAATTACATTCTCATAGTGAACACCTCTGGGTATCAAAGAAAAATTCACAGGCCCTTTTACTAAGTACAAGACTGGACTCTGGATGAAAGCTAAAACATTAAAATACTGGGGTGTGATACATGATATGCAGGTCCCAGGAACTGTGAAATTCATGTGAAAACTTTTCTATAAAAATGAGCTTCACTGATCCCAATACAATAGTAAATGGTAGCTATGATCAGAACAGCAGTAGTACTTTGAGCTTATACAACACCTTTAGTTACAGTATTTTAAATCACTTTACAAAAATGATTATCTCAGCTTCTCAACCTACTGAGAATTACATTAAGTCCTTTATTTGCGTTCTACCTATGGAACCAATGATGTTCTGAAAAAGAAATGATTTTCCATAAGTTCATGAAACATTCATTTGTTCAGACAAGGACTTCTGCAAGATCTGGGTTCCTCTCTTCTTAATTACTTCTGTTTTTCTAAAAGACATTGCTAGGCAAACTGAAAAACTACAAATGGAAAAAAGATACCTAGGGAGGAAAAAATTTATCCCCTTCTCCTCTCCCATCCCAATAATAAAAGGAAATCGTACCTGTGAACTAGATATGAAGAGAGATTTATGGAATTATTTACTCTGCAATAGACTAAAAATTAGTTTCCGTGGCAACAACTGCACCTTCTGAAATACAGAATACCTTTACAATAAACATAAATACAGTACAACAAAGTCTTTAGCTTATCTTTTATTATTTTAATAAGTAAGGATTTATGCTGCATATTAGCATACATTAAATGATCTTTCATATATTTTTAATGCCATGTTCTGTAATGTGTGCATTTTTAGAAAGGAATTAATATTTGCCAGCAATGGTGGCACTTGTGTTTTGTCCCTGAGAGGATAATGCCAGAAAAAGTGGTTTGAGAATGCTGCTGATATGTGAAAATTTGGAAGTCCATTATACTTTCCTTATTAAGATTTTATGATTTATAAGGTTCACAACTCTAACACTGAGAAAAGACTCAAATGAAAAGTGATCTTTTTAGTATTGATAGCAGCCCTACTTTGAGTGGGAAATTGTACTAAATGACATCTGTTGCAGCCCGTATTTCTATGATTTTATGAATAATTACCTTATGAATCAATTTGTGCTGATTTGAAAGTCTCCTGTCTCATATAGGTAGTGGTAATTCCTTAAGCCATGTCATGCTTCATTTAAAAGACTGTGCAACGTGCCTGATATGTGCCCGAAGTCATGGTACAGAGGTTCTTTTGAGAAAGGGCTGATGAAAGAAATCTGGGCAATTTCAATTTAATTTCTTCGATTTGTCATTAAAAAAAAAAAAAAAAGGAGCAAATAACTTCTATTAAAATTCCTCTGGAAACAGGGTAAAGTTGATTTACTTTCACCTTAGCTGCCTGGAAAAGTGCTGAGTTCTTTCTGTACAAAATCATGTTATTTGACATCATGCATTCAAGTATCCATTACCTCGTAATAGTCAAGAAGGTTGCTGCCAGGAGTAGAAACCATGGAGTTTTTGAGATTTTGGAGTCAGCAAAACCATTGACTTTCCTTGGTGAAAGGATTCCAGGGGTTTCCTCCCATGGAGAATTTTAATAAGCTTGTTTTTCACTCTGGCTCAGAACATAACTGAGTTTTAAGGTTTCCATGGAGTAAAATTAATGCCCCAGTGGAGAATGAAGGCTAACACAGTTATGCAATATGTAACAGAAACGTCTGTAATAGTCCGTGACTATATAGCTTTTTCTCTCACTCTCTCTATAAGTAATTATGTCTTCTTAGGTATTGCACAGAGGTGAGTTACTCCTTTTTAAAATTTTATTTTTCAGAAGAATATTCATCATACTGCATTTGAACGTGCTAAGATTATTTGCTACAGTGGACCACAAAACAATTTTATTTTTGTAACATCTCTATAAAAATGCAAAAAGTTTTTTTTGATCTGCCACAGAAATGTATCAAAATAACTCCCTGGGTTGTTAGTATATGGGGGATTGATTCAGAATCAAAACAGCTTCCTCAAATGTGAACGTGGTGTTTTGTTCTGAGTAAGGCATGAAGAGAACAGTTAAGAAAAGGTCATAGCCAAAAGGAAAGAGGCACAGGAGGGTTTATTAGACAAATGGGACTATTTCTTCATTGCTGTAGTGGGCTGAAAAGTTATCTTACATAATTTTGTGTAGCTGAAGGTTTAACATGAATTATGCCCACCTTGTGCTTGTTGTTTGCTGCTAGAAGCATGAAGAAGGGTTAATATATTGCAGTAGGCTTCAGTAGAAATGCCTGGCAATTTAACACAGTACCTGTGCGCTCCAATAGCTGTCATGCACTTCCAGTGATTTCCTATTGGAACTCTCATTATGGTCTTTAAACTTAGGTGATCATACCTTATACTTCAGACAGTAGACAGAGATTTCTGAGGCTCCTCCGTTAGTAATAAGTATGACAAGTAAAATAAAGGTATTTTATGTTGCAGGATGTTTTGACATTTTCATTCTTTGTAGAAGGATGAGGCAAACACTGGAAACCACAAACATCTTGTTGGAAAAATTTGTAATACTCTCTTTCTATAAAAATATTAAAATATCGCAGCAGAATTCAACAGATCCTCAAGATTTCAGTCATCATTATAAAGTCTTTTTATAGTCAAGGGAAAGATATGGACACTTCTAGGGTGCAACCATAAACCATATATCCAAAATTGTTGAGTTCAATTGTTCTGTAAAAATATTCTGAGTTGGAAGGGACCCTCTTAAGTGGAAGTCCCTCTCTTAAGTGAATGGCCTATGTGGGGATAGAATTCACAACCTTGGTGTTATTAGCATCATGCTCTAACCAACAGAGCCAATAAAACACACTTGCTCCAATTAAAAAATGAAATTCTCTGATCTGTTTCAAAATGACTCCAAATAACATATCTTGCTTGATTTTTCTGAATGAAAAATAACAGAGTCCCAGTAAAAGTAATATTTCTTTCCTGTGTTCTCAAAACTAACATTTTTCCTCAGAAGACCATTAAATAAAAGCCACAAAGAAACTAGAGTGGCTGGATTGAGGCTTTGTACTTGTTAGCCGGTGACACAACAGCATTAGGAAAGTTCTCTGTTCCCTTGCAAAATGATGTGATGGGGATTGAATGGTGCTGCATGAAGAGCATTGCATTCGGGGTTTTGAGACCCAAGGGCAGGACCTGGCACTTTGTTGTGTTGCACCTCATACAATTGGCCTCAGCCCATCAAACCAGCCCGATCAGATCCTCTGTAGAGCTTTCCTGCCCTCCAGCAGATCAACAATCCCTCAGCCCCACTTGGTGTTCTCTGGGAGCTGGCTGATGCACTCAATCCCCTTGTCCAGATCATTGATGAAGATATTAAACAGAATTGGCCTCAATAATGAGCCCTGGGGAATGGCCCTGGTGACCAGCCACCAAATAAGTGCATCTACATCTATATGTACAACCAAAAAGGTACTCTTAAA
The DNA here is from genome assembly GCA_013397055.1 of Pachycephala philippinensis. Taxonomy (NCBI): domain Eukaryota; kingdom Metazoa; phylum Chordata; class Aves; order Passeriformes; genus Pachycephala; species Pachycephala philippinensis. The sequence goes on along the minus strand of VWZT01003310.1, from coordinate 416,999 downwards.
GGGCTTTTATATTGTGGGACAATTTGCAGAAGCTTGAGCCCTTGACTCTCCTCTTTGATGTGAAAGCCAGCCTATATCACATTCAAATGCAGAATAAATTTTGTGTAAATTTTGGAGATCAGCGACTGGAGATGAAGTTGTCTGGCTCTGAGCAGAGAGAAGTTTTTATTGAACCTCTGAAAATAGGATAGTGGATCCTAAAAAAGTCATGTCGAAAATTTTGAAACTTCTGCCTTTGACAATTTAATAGGCCAAATTAAGTTTCATTACATAGATACATTATTAGATAAAAACCTTATTAGATAATACATTATTAGATAATACTGTTGTGTCACTATGACAGTCCTATTGAATCCTTCTGCTGAAAATCAATGGACTTGCAAGAACATCAATAATGTTCATCAGTACAGATAAAACCTTCCGTAGCATCTTTATCGCTTTTCTTGAAGTAGCTTAAGTTTCTGATTAATTATTCATCTTCTCTAATGTCTAAGATAGGTCCAGATAAGTTTAATTAAAAGGCATCTTAAACACAGCTGAACAGTGTTTAAGAAGGTTCTGTGGGGCATCTTTCTGGTACCTTACTTCTCTCCTTGGTGTTTAAAGGAGTTATCCTGCTGAGGTTATTTTGTCAGGTTTCTGTCAGACTGTCTTTCCTACATTTTGCAGTTCATTGCTGCAGTCTCTGATAATCTTACCACACTGACTGGCTGCAGTTATTACCCTTTATATGAAGGATCTATGTTGAAAGCCAGTTATGAGTTTCTGTCCCAGTGGATTGCATGATGAAGTTGAAGCAGGCTGTCATCCAAAGCTGTATAATAGCCTCAGCTGGGAAATACAAAAGTGCCATGGATTATTGATAGAGTCATATCTGCAGTTCTGCTGACAAATTTGATGCCTCTTTTGCTAGGTTTCTGTTATTAAGAAATACCTCTCTTAGTATGTCACCCCCTCCTCTCTCCCTGCGTGTTCCATTTGGCTTGGCTTATGATTTGGCTTTGTGCCATATATACCAGCGAAAAATGATATACTTAATAACCCTAATGTTACAAGGAAAAATGATGAACTTAGCAAAGTTCTAATGATCTTAATTTAAAAGAAAACCCTAGAAGTATAAATTTAACAGACCATTTAAAATTATTTTTTATTCTACTTCCAAAGTACTTCATAAAGCATTAAAATGCATAATTTTTCCTTATCTTGAATATCTACAGTACAAAGGGAAAGAGAGAGAAAGGAAGATTATTCTACCAGTTCTTAATAGTTTAAGTGTCATGCTGGTAAAATATCTCTTTACTTATTCATCAAAATTATACCCACATTGGTATAAAAAATCTTCTTACAAAGAAGAACAATGAAGCCCCCTTGATTACATCGTATGGCATACTGTTGTAAGGATGACTGAAAATACAATTTTGAAGATTTTGATTGACACAACTGCAAAAAGTTAACTATTTATGTTATTGTGAAAACTCTACTACTGCTACCTCTGTGTTGCAGATCAGTTTTTCTCTAGGTGAAGTATAAGAGTGTAAATGGAAAAATGAGGTAAGTTGTAGTGGCAACATGGATTCTGCAGAGCATGTTTCTCTTCTCAGTCATCTCTTCAGTCATGTTATGGAAGCACGAGATGCAGTATTTGGCTAAGACTGAAGTACATGTCTGTGGTGGTCCAAGACAGAAATGTTGTGACACAAGACACAGTGGAAGCAGTTAAGAAGATATAAAAGATATCCTTGGTTTTTCAAAAGATGTGGCATCAAGAACCGACTAGTTAAAAGGCACCTTGGCTAAACATTTTCAGAGGAGAAGGGAGACACCACTGCTGAGGGCTGTGATCATCTACCACCTCTGCTTCAGATTATAAAAGGTTTTGTCTGCTCCCATGTGCAGTATTCAGTCCACCACAGAGGATCTGGCTGGTGTTCCTGTCCATCAGTCTGTTAAGACATAAGGAGTTTGTGCCACTGGTTTCAGTTCTGACAGGGGCCAGCTGAGATCTACCAGAATGTCTTAAAATGAGGCTGAAATATTGAATGCTGACCTGCCCCTTTTACTAACTCTTAAAAAAAAAAAAAAAAAAAAAAAAAACAAAAAAAAAAAAAATCCAGAATAGATGAGAAAAGAAATAGGAGAAAAAGGAAAGCCATCCCCCTGTTAATACAAACAATGATTGAACAAGGTCAGTGAGATCAAGCCGTTCTCACTGCTTTAATCAAGTGAAGTTTTGTTAAAGACCAGATATTCCAAAAGACTCTCTGGCACATGAACACCTAAGTACCTGTCAGTGGTGAATCAATTACTTTGTGCCAAATGTCCCTTGTGCAAGGAAGCATTAAAATATTCTGCAGTGTATAAATGCTGTGGCAATTACCCTTCACTTATTAATTTTGAAATAGGTATTGATACAGAAGTTACTTAGCTAATTTTGACACATTGCTCTCTGAGGTGAAGGGTGCTTCATTATTCTGTGTTGTGTGTCATTGGCATTGTGCTCCTTTGGGTACCGGCAGAAAAGGGGTCTGTTGGCTTGGTCCAACCAGACTGCTGTCCTCCAGGATACATGGAATTCCAAGGAGGGGAAGAGAACTGCTTTTTCTTGAAAACTCGCTCAGAAGGGATAGGCTTCTCAGCATGTTGTGGAATAAGAAACTGAGGAGGTGCATGGGTGAGCTGGAAGCCTGCAGAACAGCAGAGATTGGGCAAGGGAAAGCCATGTATCTAGCCTTCAAAGTAACAGACTGAAAACTGTCTTTTTAGACAGCCAAATATGACTGTGAAGTTTACAGCAACCTATGAAAAAACTGCACAGCTTCTGTATTGAGCAGATTTTAAGGAAAGACACCAGCTTGCAAGAAAAAAGTCTCTTTCCAGTTTTCTCCTAATTACAAAGAAAAAGGAAAAAAAGAAAATTTTGAGTTCACTTAGCCTTCTGAGATTCTTTCTTATGAGAAAAAAATGTAGAATGAACTATCAAGGTTTGACAGGCTCAGGGACTCATCATGACAAGAATGTTGCGATGATACCTTGAAGGTATGTGTGCGGAGTGTATTCCTTTTTATGGTAAACAGAGGCATAAGGTAACTATCTAAAAGTGTTAGCCTGTTGTCTGCCCCACCTATGTTTTCTTAAGTATTAAAAAGACGAATCATAAAAAAAAAGTGATTGTGTAGACAGGATATTGTTTGGATGGATACACTGAGGTATTATTGCATAAACCAGTACATATGAGAAAAGGTATCTGAGTATATCTATATGCATAAACATTTCTGTGTATGTGTGTGTGTGTATATTTTTGCATGCTTTTACATTCACAGACACACCGTGAGATTCATTATGGTAACTGTATACATGTATCCCACTGGTACATATCCTTTTATCATAAATTAGATAACATCTCTTTATCAGCAGTTTTAGAACAAAGAAAAAGATGGCATTTAGTCACAGTTTAATTTTTCAGGTTTTGCACAAGAAAAGATTCCAAGAGAATTCAGAACAGCATATACATAAAAGCTCTTGTAGAGGACCTCCTGTGATAAATAGGTCATATTTTTTAAGATGACATATTCTGGATTAGCATAGATAGACTGATAGAGTGCATAATTATGTCCAAGAACATTCCTGAAAGACCTATGCAGAGTATATAAGGTATTGTGTTTTCTATATTTCTTCCAAGTACTATGTTGCCATTCTGTCAAGAGCTGATCTGCTCAAAGAGCAAGGGCAGAGCATGTAAAATGGATTATTGATGAGAATTTCTTAATCCTGTTAGTGAACATTGAAATGCAATATCTAACAGGAAGTAGTCAAACATACTTTTACATATAGTAAAAGTTCTATTATCTTCTCTCTCCTTCTTTCTCTGTTACTGAAATATTAAGTAATTGAACCTTACTTTGTGCAACTGTTGGTGAGGAGTTGGCAGCAAAATTGAACATATTTTACTAATTAATTAAAAAACCCAATGGGGTTTTGTTTGTTTGGTTATTTTATGTTTCATATTTCTGAATTTAGTGTTTGGGGAATGTGAGAACTCTGCCAGCTGACATGCCAGACTGCAGATTCTCCCAAACTAATGGGTGTCACTAAGACCTGCACCTGGTGTCTTTGGTCCCCACAGTCTGGAGTCTCTTAAGACAGTTTGTGTGGAGAATCCCAAAACAGGGGATGGAGGTAGATGTATTCAACAAAGACTGCCAGCCAGCTCTTTGGTTGTGGTCTATTGGCTGCCTGCATCTTCCAGACTGATGGTTGCTACCAATAAAGCTTCCCCAAAGGAGACAGCAGCAAAGTAACCACAATGTGTTTGGGGTTTTTTCTTCGTTTTTCTTTCTCCTTTCAAGACAGTCACATGCAGTACTCAGTGTGGGGATTTAAAACTAGGACTTGTTTGAAGAAGAATAGTGCAGATGATTTCTCTGTGGAGAATTAAATAGAGAAAAACAGTTGTTCAGGGGCTAGTCTAAATGAGGACTGTTTCATCCTCTAAGAAGTTATTCAGGTTGCTTAGTTTTCTCCATTGGTTCTGTAAGTATAATCCCACCAAATTCAATTAGGCTAGCTTAAAATTTATTTATTAAAATTAGTAAGTGATTGAACATAGAATGTGAGAATATTACTCTTATTCTTCCTCCACACTACTTGATTTGAATGTTTACTTTTGTGACAATGTATCCCATGGGATAAATCCAGTTCCTTAAATACCTGAATGAGATACATAAAAACATTGAAGAGTGAAAAACAAACAATATATTTCTCATGCCCTCTCTTAATAGCTAAAAATTATTTTAAACTCCTGGCGAAATAAAAAAAATTAAAAATCAACATATTTGTTGATTTTTTAAAATTTATTTTTGCCGAATGTACTGCTTAAATATATTTCATTCTTCTAAATTTTCTAAATTAAGGGCTAGTGAACCTTTTTGGATTGAACATGGACCATATATACGCGTTGGAGTTTGGAATTTGGTTTATCTAAAGGGGATTTATACCAATACTGGTACTTCACATTCTTTGACTTTAACTGATCATTTATTTGATTTTAATTTAACCATAACTTTTGCAAAACTTTCTGTATTAACATTCAGTAAGGACATGAGAAATGGGACTCAAATGGTATGAGGAGGAACATGCGCTCTGTGTTTTGATCATATCTTGTTTTAAGAACCATTGACTATTGTCAAACTCATCTTTGGAAGACTCTTAGAATTAACAGCATAAAATCAGAGGGAAAAAGATTTTTTTTTTTTGACCTATAGTGTTCTATACATATTTGTGAACTAACCTATGGTATTTCCTGTAAAGGTGAGTTGGAAATTGTCAGCAAAGTAGAGTAAAAGCTAGTGAAATAGAGGTATTTGGGTCTATCACAGAGGGAAGTCTTGAGATTTTCCTTCTCTATCTTTGTCCTAAAAAGGATAAACTGTTTTTTTTTGTTGTTTATGGTTGACTTGAAGGTGCACATAACCAGTTTATATCAGAAAGTCCAATACATGTTTACCTAATATTTGCTTCAACAGTGCTTCCGAATGTCAGCAGTCATTGTGAAGAACATCAATATCATAAGCTTGAGCAATTAGAAGGTTGAAAAGAAAACTTGATTTAAAATAATTATAATGAATTTATGTGGTGATGCAGTAAAAATGCATACTAGATTTCTGTAGACATTTAGACGCCAAGCCTGAGGACTTCTGAAGGAGAAATGAACACACAAAAACAATTCCATGTCCCTTTGGTCAAATTTATGTCACACACAAACATGCAAAGGCCACATTCTCTGAGGCACAGAAAACTGAAAATAGTGTTGATTTGATCGTTACTGGTGAGGATCACTCACATGTTAACGACGAATATGACAAATGAAAAGATGGACTTTATGTATATGCAATTTTTGCAGTGGAGAAAACATACTTGAGAAAGAACAATTAGTGTTGTGTATATAATCTGCACCCCAATAAGATCATCTCTCAAATTATACATTTTCTGGAAAAGGATTCAGTTGTTATAAACTTCTCCCAGTTGAATCTGACACATATGTGTGGATCACATTTTTGTTGAACCACAGTTTTGATTTTAAGGTTTTTTTCTTTGTTTGTTGGGTTTGCTTTGTTTTTTTTTTTAAATTTTGATTTGGGTTTTTTGATACAGTAAACAAAGAATAGAAGGATAAAGGGAAGTATCATGTCGTCTAAATTTAACAGCTTTGTAGTGAAATCTAAATATTAACAGTCAAAAATTAAATTTTTCACTTTGAAATTTTAAATAGCAAAAACTATTTGAGTGAAAATTGAGAGGAAATATTCTCCAAAACCGTTCATTTTAAAACTTTGTATATAAGCTTTCTCAATGTTTTTTGGTGTTTTTTTTTCCTAGGTACAGGAAATACATCTGTCATGTCCCCTAATGCAGGAGAGCTTTATATTCCTTCCAAAAAATTCTATGACACTTTAAAAATTTGTTTTTCTACATTGTTGGTTTTTGTTTCTGGAAAATTTCCATGAAGAACAAGTGGGAAAGTGGTTACCATTAAAAAAAAAAAAAAAATTAAAATACAGAGTATGCCCTCACTTAACCCTCCACAGGTAAGTGAACACTGCATTCGAAATAGGAAGGAAAAAACTCCAAATTGCTCGAGTGCTAGTATGCAACTGTTTTATGAAACCTCAGGCTGGCCTGTAATAAAATAAAAAAGTTAGGAAAAAAAATAAATGCCTTCTTTTAAGACACTGTTCAGCTAGGTCAATAGCACAGTTAGCAGAGGCAATCATGCAATAAATCTTCAATTTTAATTTAAGATAAAATGTTTGCAGTACTTAAAAGTGTGCTTCATATGCACTTTATTAAAGCTGACAAACACAGACCTAATGCGTGTGCTCATGTGCATACGTGAAGAACAGAGAAATTTATATAAAAGTCAAGCTCGGGCAAGCTTTTTCATAACAAGTAAAATGAGAGCTGTACCTTAGCAGCCCTCTTGAATCAATACAGTGAAGTTGAGTTCCTTATCGATTCTCTTGATAAAATGATGCAGTTGTCTCTCTCTCCCCCTCTCCCTCCCTCTTCCCTATAATACAGTAGAGCATTAAAGAAGCAGAATAAGTACATTTACAGCCTTCTTAGTGCTGCCCACAGGGTGCTATAAATGCACAAACTGGATATAATTGAAGCACATATTAACTCACCTTCTGTTGTACAGGAAGAACATAAGCAGGCTGTTAATGTGCACAGTGTTGAAACTCTTAACTTGGGGGATGAGAATTAGCTTGCAGTAGTAATTTGATAAGCACCTGGGAAAATTGCAAGCTTCATTTCCTGCAACGTGGAATATGATTAAAAACAGAATATATTATTATCAGGGGTACCATTAAAAAATGTGTAGACAGCATTCTATGATGTTAAAACGGAAATTGAAAGTTGTATCCAGATGTTGAAGATGCTGCATGTTAATTATTGTCTACCACAGTGCATTGAAAGTGCAATTCAATTATTTTCTTTGTCAAGCAATATTTTGATTAACTTGAACGTTAATTTTGTACATCTGGTGTTTTTCACACTGTGATAAAGGCAGTGTCGAGGTATGCTACTCTGCCAACAGCCTCTTGAAACAACAGAAATCATATGTGCAAAGCAACACTAAACCATAATAAATAAAGGAAAGAGCCTTTCCCATTCCCCCCACTTTTTTTTTGTTCATAGAGAAGAAAAAGAAAACTTTCTCAAAGGGCATTGAGTATCAGTACACAATTTAGTATGTATTCGTGAATGTGGAGCTTGAAATTATATTTATCTCCTTGAGTTTTTCAGGCATTGTCTTCAATTGGTGTGATCTCATTCCGATAATTAGCATACCAAGTTATGATAAACCCTCAAGCTGAGATCACAGAATGGGTAATGTTGGAAGACACCACAGTGGGTCATCTGGTCCATCCTCCCTGTTCAAGCAGGGTCATCCTAGAGCACATTGTAATCAACAATGCAAAACACTTTTGGAGATCCCAGCCAGTAGGATAGAGACTAGGCTAGTCTCTGGTGATAACCAGACAAATTGACCACAGGCTTGTCTGGGTTGTCATGTCCTGTTTCTCAATTCCATATGAAATTAAACCCTTAAATTTTATTATGTGGTTATTAATTCTAAAAAACCCCCCAAAACAACGCAACCCCCTGCCCAAAACACCCCACACCACCATGATAAAAAAACCCTCCAAAAAACAAACCGGCAAAAAAACCCACAACCAACCTAAACCCCCCAAAAAACAGAGTAAGGAAAAATAAATCCAAAATTCCTATAGGTATCACTTGTGTGTGTACCCCTTTTCATGGCTCCAGCAGATATTTTTTAGTGGGCTGTGGGTGTCCATTTGAGAGTTTCCTTCGAGGGCTGGTAGGGTTTTTGGGTTAATGGGTTTTTTTTTGGTTTTCATTTTGTTTGTTTTTAATTTTGAGAGTCTCTAGCAAGAGCTACCCACGTGCAGGTGGGGACTGGAAATGATGTTCCAGATAGTACTGGCTCCCCCAAGGGAAACTGGCTGAACTGAGGAGGAACTGGCAGCTGCAGGGCAGAATATACATCACATTAATCTCCCCAACAGCAGCATTCTGCTGCAGAATGTGCTTCCTTAGACTTGTAGCAGGATTTATGGCTGGCTTGGCTGGCTCATTCTCTATTGCTTTTAAGTCTTGCACTGTCTCTGCTCCCCTCCCTGTAGGCCGTGATATTTCTCAAAAGATTCAATTGGCTCTCAGCGTTTTTTCCCATTAAATAATTGATTTTTATTCAGCATTCATATAGAAATTATTTAATTAGCTGAAAGCTACTGTCAGGTGGCATGCAAGGAGAACTTTTATTACCAACTGAAAAACCTCACATATTTGTATTGAAGACAGTGGGAAGTAGATGGCAGCTATAGGAAGTCGGAATTGCTGAAAGGTGAAAGGGTGCAAATGGATGTTTTACCTTTTGCTGAAGTGGAAACATAAATTACATAGAAGCTTTTAAAATATTCTTTTTTCCCTTTGGGAAAAAATGATCTTTCTTCATTGTAATATGACATGGAATACAAGTGGTTTCTTCAGTTCAAGAGTACTGCATGATTCAAAACAGTGAATTTAAATTATTCAGCAAAATAACACGTTTAAGAGACTGGAAGCTGGTATGAGAAAACCTTGATTCAATCTACTTAGTGACTTTTGTGGCATCATGAACAAATCATGTATTCCCCCTCCTTGGCTCATTTTTCTTCCTTGCCACAGAACAGTGATATGAGGGCAAATAAGTTAAGTGGCATTAGAGAGATAGAAGAGAATTGAAGTGTTCTAGAACATCTTTCCAGAGCAGAATACAAGTTTGTCAACATACTTAACACTGAGAAATAAAAAACATAAAAGAAATATTTTTGAAAAAAGGTGTGTGTGTGTGGTGAACATTTCCCAGTGAATGTTAAATGGAAAAGATCTAATAGATAAGTGTTTAAATTCTACTAGTTATCTCAATTTTGTATATACAGAATTGGATGAAGAGGAGGTGTGGATATACTTGTGAAGACAGAACCAGAGTAGAATTCATGCAAACAGAATGTTTCTGGTAGCCTTCCTGTTCAATTTCTACATTAGCAATAGTTTCTAGAACAGAAGTATGATTATTTGTATTTCACAAAATTTAAACACTCCAATAATCTGTTTTTTGTTTGGTTTTTTTTTTTTTTCAGTCTCCATGTAAAAGACGAAAATTTAGAAAGTAGATGGGGTTTGTTTGGTTGGTTGATTGGTTTATTTTACATGTAGTACCACAAAATCTGTAGGGCTATTTCTGTCAATATTAGTTTTTAAAAAGTGAGAGTTAATATGGGACACTTGAATACACAGGAAAGTCATTGCCTCGGGGATATTGGGGCACTTTATTCTTCATAATAAGTTTGTGAAGAGTATAGGAATAACAGAGGGGTTTTTTTCCCTAAACATAAAATTACTGAACAACATCAAGCTGTGCCTTTCTAGGGCTTCAAGATTTCTTATGTCAAAGGTAATATGATTTTATAGTCAATTTTAGAATAAAAATGCTCTAACCCATCAAAATGATCTAAGTTTAAATTAAACAGTTTTTACAAGTGGTTTTTTTGAGAGCAAAATGAAGGATGTGTGTTGGGGGAAAGCTACTACTCAGTAATTTTTTTAGTGTGTTTGCCCTTTTTTATTTTTTTCTACACTCTTTCCTGTTTATGTAGATTTTTGATCTATGTTATAGTAATTCTGTCTCAACTCTGGAAATGTGTACAGTTACCTCCATGGAGGAGTTTTCCTTATTTTCTGAGGATATTTGAAACAATCTAGGTTGACTGAATAAGAAATTTAGTTTCACAATGCTTTATAACAGTTAATGCCCTTATTCCAATCTTGTTTTGCAATAAATTTGTTTTAATTCAGTTTTTTCACAGGTTTTTGTTAATCTAAATGAGCCTTCAAATTTTTACTGCTAGTAATAATTGTTTTGCAAACAATATAGTTTGCTCATTCTTTGAGGACTTGCAAAATTCCAATCGTAGCTGCTATTCTTTCATCATTGTTGTGGAAAATATCTGTATAGCTTTATGGAATTATCCTGAATGTAGATTAAACAATGGTTAGCTTAATATAACCAATCACATGCAGATAAATTACAACTGGTAAATTACTTCAAGTGGGCTATCAGGATTTTTGTCTCTGGGTTTTTGCACAGACAATTTTTGAGAGTTTGTTTGTCATTTTCCCCCATCTTACCTCTGTGTGCTAAAATAACTGAGAAATTCACAATAAGTTAAACCATCACAGGGTATTTTAGAAGCTGAAAATGCTATCTGAATGTTCAAGTAAGGTGAATGATATTTTGCTTCACATGATTTAAAACTTACAAAATCAGAATAGTAGCCTCTTGTCATATCCTTGAATGTTAAATCTTATGATTTTTTTTCTGTTTATTGGTTCTTTTTATTTTTATAGGAAATAATATGACTGATAGCCCTGTCTCTTGGAATAAAGTAAAGCCTTGAGGTTAAAGCTGTCTAGACTCTTTTTTCAGTTTGCTTTCTGACCTTTTCTTGTATTACAGCAAGTGAACGAACATCTGACAAACCTTTAATTTTGGCAGGTTAGGCTACATGTTATTTGGAAGAAAACTGCAGTTTAAAGACAAATGTCTTCAAACTTTAATACTGTCATATTTCACAGTTCAACTGAACTTGACTACTTCTGTCATTTTTTCTTTTGTTTCTTTAAGTAAATAAATTTTCTAGCATTTGAATTATTTTGTAGACTTTAAGCAGGATTTTTAAGCTGGAAAACAAATACTCTTAGTTTTGAACACAGGCAGCAAAAAGGCAAAATTTTGCTGATTTCTTATTATATCAGTCCTTTGAAGAGCTTGGCCTATTTTCAGTAGTTATTGCTCCTCTGACAACTGCTTTTTTTAATATCAGTCTACAAAAGTTATGGAAGTTAATGTGGTTTTATTTATCTCATATTTTTAAGTGTGAGAGCAAGGGAACACTGACTGTGTCATTCTTAATCACAGTGCCATAACAAATATTCCAGAAAATTTTATATGTGAAAATAATGGGCATAGAAATGCCACCTAAAACTTTTGTGTTCAAGAATGCATATAAGCTCATATGCATGTTGTGTTAAAACATTCTCCTCCTTAATACGAAAGAGACCAAATGTAAGATCGGGTGGTGACTGGTGCATGCATAAAGGCTGTCACAACACATCTGAGACGTGAGTTCTGCTTCAGGAGAAAAGAAAGAGGGAAGAGAAGGCTGAGTTGCCCAGTCCCTGGAATTTCCCGTACCAGACAGGGTTGGCAAGTAGTTTGAAGGTTAGTTGTTTGGCTTGTGGATAATTAAAATCATAAAATAGTTTGAGTTGGAAGAGACCTATAATGGTTATCTAGTCTAAATTCCCTGCAATTGGCAGGGACACCTTCCACTAGATCAGGTTGCTCATAGCTCTGTCCAGCCTGACCTTGAATATTTCAAGAGATGAGGCATCAAACGCCTCTCTGGGCAACTTGGCTCTGTGTTTTACCATCCTCATTATAAACATATTTTTTCCTTATATGTCATCTAAATTGATCCTCCTTCAGTTTAAACAACTATACCTTGTCCTTTTGCAACAGGCCCTGATAAAATGTTTATCTCCATCTTTCTTATAGGTCCCCTGCAAGTATTGAAAGATCACAATAAGCTCTCCCTGGAGCTTTCTCTTCTTCAGACTGAACAACCTCCAACTCTCAAAAAAGCCTCATAGAAGAGGTGTTTTATCCCCCTGATGACTCTTGTGGCCCTTCTCTGGACTTGTTTCTACAGGTCCATATCCTTTCTGTACTAAGAACTCCAGAAATGAACACAATACTCCAGGAGGGTCTCACAAGAGGGGAGAAGAGGGGCAGAATCCCCTCCCTTGCCCTTCTGGTCACACTGCCTTTGATGCAGCCCAGGACACTTTGGCTTTCTGGGCTGCAAGCGTGCATTGTGGGGTTTTATCCAGCTTCTCAAACCACCACAAACCCCCAGTTGCTTCTCCCCAGGACTGCTCTCTATTCCTTCATCCCCTAGCCTGCATTGGTACTGGGGGTTGACACAATCCAAGTGTAGGACCTTGCAGTTGGTCCTGTTGAACCTCACGAGGTTCCCATGAACTCACTTCTGCAGCTTGTCCAGGTCCCTCTAAATTGCATTCCATCCTTCAGGTGTGTCAACTGCACCACTCAGGTGTTTGCAAACTTGTTGAGGAAGCAATTGATTCCACTGTCATTGATTAAGGTTTTTAATTTACAAAAACTGAGAGAGGTTATTTTCCCTCTTGAAGGGACAAAGATCAAATGTTTTATTGAATTTCCAAGGAAAATACTTAGTTTTGAAAGAAAAAAACAGTGTTTTGATTTTGCTGGATTTAATGTTTCACATGGATTTTCTGTTTCTGTTTAAACAGAAGACAACCTTGGTTAAATATTCTCCACAAGAAACTCTAGCTGATATATTATTTATCTTTTTATTTGTATATTTGATTTTGGTTTTGGGCAGGAGTTTCCTCAGCTTGAGCAAATAAGACTTTGTGGTTTATAGAATCAAAATATATAATAATGGTTTGTGGCATATTCCGTAAATGTATAGTATTTTCAGAAATATGGAGCTCTCATAAAAATTTAACCATGTATATACATCCGTTTCCTAGGAGTTTGACAACTCGGGATTTCATGATGTTCTTTTTGGTATATTTTACAGTTAGTATCTGTTCTGCATGTTAACTACGATGAAGGGTGAAAGGCTAAAGCCAGAATAGCTTTGTTTTTTCATCCTTAACAGAATTTCCCTTTCCTGCTTTCTCCTCATGATACTTTGACTGTAAATGCTGTAGTACCTGAAAGATTGAGGAAGGAAAGAAGTGTCTCAAGCAGATATTCATGAGCTGGAACACGTAGACTACACACAGGGTTCTTATCCCTTTCAGACTATATGTCTGACGGGTTCCAGTCTGAATACGATACCTTATAAAGTTAAGAAAATACATTTTAAAATTTTGAGGAATCTCTCTCTTTTTGACTACAGAACAGGATAAACCAGAACTTATAATGAGTTGTCTGACCATTTTATAATGCCCAGCATATATTTAAAAACTTAAGTATATGATATTTATGAAATCAGAAATGCTTGACAAAGATAAAAAAATACAAATTTTTGGGTATCACTTTATATTCTTTGTACTTATGAGCAAGGTTTGTTAGATTTCATTTTTTTAGTAGAGAAGGCTGGAGATAATGACACTGACAAGTGAAGTACTTTGGTTCATGCTCCTGAATGCAAATTTCATTGTAAATAAAATTCAACATCATATATTTTAGCCATCTTAATCAATTTTAGGGGACTAACTAAGTAACTTTTGATGGTTCATATGGTTTGAAGAAATTGAGATTACATCTGTCTTTAAATTGCTCCTTTTGAGAACTATTCCATCAGAGTTGAGGAAAAATGAAACCAAGAACTGTATGCTTGTAAATTTGTTTATTCAGGGGATCTGGCTTCTGGAATACAAGGAAACCTAGGTTATGTTTGAGAAGACCTTGCATATGTGGTTTATATGAACAAATGATCATGCAAAGTATTCAACAGACTAAAAGACTGATAATGCAAGGTGTACTGATTTGTTTGTCCAAGCAGCCTCTTAGCCTAGTACAATAAAATGTTCACATTTTTCTATTTTCACAAAATTCTAGTGTGAATTACTGAAAAAAACACCAAAAAAAACCCCAATACTGAGCAAATGTACATTGAGAAAATTTCAAATTAGTGAGAGTGTTGCCTGTGTTTTCGTAGAGTGAAGTTACATAAGCAAGATGACTACAAATTCCTCTCATTTATTGTAGAAACATCTTCAAAAGGAAAAGTGTAGGCTATTGGCATCTCTGCGATTTGAGAATTTAGTGACATGAGGACTTTGTTTTTCTGAAATAAAATTAACCAAGGCTCTGTGGAAGAAATTGTGGAGAGACTGGAACAACAATTTCATCTAGAGAAAAAAAATATGCATAAGCAAAATCTTGTCTAGGCATATAAGGCCCGTAATATAAAATCTGTCACATGAAATAGTTATTTGTGTTGATTTTTTTTTTTGTTTGAAAACTGACCAAGAGATAAGTGACTGCATCAATGAGCAATATGTTGATCTTCTCCTGTTGAAGTAAAAGGATTTCTGTAACTAACTTTAAGAATTAGAACACAGCAATTCCTTTTCTTAACTGAATATGTTACAAATTTCCCCATTATTACTGAGTTCTGAAAATGCTCTAATCTTCAAACATATTTAAAAATGTATTCTGGATTTGGCTGGGATAGACTCGATTTTCTTCCTAGTAGCTGGTATAGTGTTCTGTCCAAGATGAAACCAGGACAGAATCATACCAGTATAATGTATTGATTATGGGATTTTTTGATTTAGCAATCAAATTTTAATCAAACCATCCTCGAAGTTATGTGGTGGAAAAGCTGATTCCTATTGGAAAAATCTTCAGCTTAGAAAATTCCGTATATGCCAGTTAACTAAATAAGATATGCCATTAAGACGGTATTTGGTGTAATCAAAATAAATTGCTCTGCATATTATCTTAAGTATCCTTTTATATTTTGTGTTTATTAATTTACAGATTCATATTTGCTCTCATTTCCCTCTTACAGAACAAATAATCATTAATACAAAAAAAACCCCAAACAGACTAGTAATAGTAGTCAAAAGGCTTTTGAGTAAATAGGTCTTGCACTCTGCTGGAATACCTGTTGAACTCCAGCTGTGTGGGGAAGTTGTCAGAGTTCATGGGAATATTGAGGTGTCTTTTTTCTAATCCCAATATTGCTAAGATTTTGAGATACAGATTTTTTTCACCTAAGGCAATATGGCTAACGCATAGAATTTGGACCCATTTGTGGGAGCTGACTTGTTTTTGTGTGTAGCTTTTAAAATACTGTGTAATAATCTGGTACTATCGATGATGAAAATATTGGTGACCTTTTAAAAAATTAACACCTCTGATTTCCCTCCTCTTCCCCAGCACTGGTGAAGCACAGATCAGTGCCTCCAATGTAATGTTATTCAATGAGCTTTAAGTGCTCTTAAGTGGATATAGTTAAGTAGAAGCTATGGAAGTGCTTTGTATCAGCTGAGAGAAATATTTTAATTGAATAACAGCTTGTGAGTTTTTTCCTGTACCTGGAATAATAAATAGGATTGCAGGGTAATTTCCACTCTCTTGAAAACTGTGATCTTCAGGTGAGGAAAAATGTAGCTGGTTTTCTGTCTGGCCTGGGAGGTCAGGCAAAAGTCTTTTTACAGAAGAGTTTGTGAATGTCAACTGAGTAAGCTGAGCAAAATGTGATTCTGAATGCTGGTTTCACACATCAAACCAGTGGTCTTGTGACCACAATGCAGTGTAAGGTTCCATTTAGCATCTTTATTATCAGCGACTGAGTTATTGTAGCTACATTTTGAATTTTCTTTTTCTCAATTTTTTTGCCATGTTTTAGTGTCATCTTTGCTCCCGAAATATGTTCCTGAAAGTATTTACCAATGCTCATTTTATTAAAGTGCTCCAGAAGTCTTTTCCCAGCATTTATAAAAATTTTTGATGACAAGAGAAAAGTCTGGGAGAGCACTGGAGTATTATTAACCTTCAAGGAACTGCATTCTCGCTGTAAAATGATAAAACTTCACTAGATGGTAAATGGAAGTTACAATCTAACCAGAGCAGGAAATTTCCTAGATGCTAAGTTTAAGTTGCTTGATCTAATTCCATGTCAGAACCACAATAAAACCTTTTGGATGTAATGTTAAGAAAGTATCTCACTCCATTTCAAGCTTTCCCTCTCTTGTTACATCTATCTCCCCAGTGAAAGCACTGTTAGACATGCTGCATGAATGCAAACTCTTTTAGCTATTTTAGTTTTGAGAAGAGCCTAGTTTGATTAAACTTTATCTAGATGAAGCTGAAATCAATTTTATTGGCTATTAATACAATCTGCTAATAAAATTGGTGTTGTTTTTTAGTAACTTTAAGTTTTCTTTCGATGTTAAAAATTGTTAAGAGAGGAAGCAAGAACAATAAAACAGCACATATGGAAGAGTATCACCAACCTGAAAGAAACTTTTGTACTAAATTATGAATACTACAGGTTGTGAAAATCTAGAATGTCATAACAAATTCTGATTCTTCTTCTCACAAGATATGAAGGAACTACTTTTACCACGCAGCTTGAGATCTTTGGTTTAAGCTGAATCAAATAGTTGGAATTGAGCGGTTCAAAGAAAGATTCTACCACAGGACAATAGATCCCTCTAGACTTGATTAATCATGATATTCCTTTCAAACACCCTGTCTCTAGACATCTACCCAACAACTGTTGCTTTACACTGGTAATTTTTGTGTGCAGTGGCCTAGAGAATGACACATGGGATTTAGTAGTTCTTCACTGCTGCGCAGTGCTCTGTTGATGAAAGTAAGCCTTAAGAAAAAGCATATAAATAGTGGAGATACATAGAGATGGAGCTATGGATCAGAACTTCAGTCAGTTTGGAGTCTATGGATCAGTTCTGAAGAGTTTGAGTAGATGTGCTTACTTTCTTCTGAAGGTGAATGAAATACTTCTTAGTTTACATTTTATGCTCTGAATAAGGAAACTATGTTGATCACATTCCCATTCCGGTATTCATCTTCTGAACAAGTAGAATGGAGAAAAAGATGTGTGCCTGAAGAAAGCATTAATTCATGATAGCAACTCTTTGTCAACAATCAGTAGTTCTTATTGTCTGCTGATGCTTGTTTAGGAAGGGAAAAGAGTAATCTAGAATTGTAGGAAGGAGAAAGCAAAGTAAGAATTCAGAAAAGCAGAGATTTCTAATGTGTGACTATAAAGTTTTACCAAAAGTTGTAATTTGAAATAGGTAGTTTAAGTAGGCCAGTGGAAACAAAACTATATATATACATGCTTTTGTTTGGCTTTGTCATCTGTTTAGAAATAAACCAAATCACATTAAAAAATGAAGGTACCTCCTTTATCCAAGAGCTACTATATGTAGTTCCCCTGAAAGAACTGTTTATAGGATGGCAAATAAACTTTATTTGTGTTTGGCTTTCCTCCATTGTACCTCAGGTGATTTGTCTTTGCAAATTTCTACTGAAAGTAATCCTTTCAAAACAGTTCAGTTATGACTCTAGGGACTGCTAAAATGTTATGGAATTCATTGATTCGTGGAACGGACAATATAAATATTTCAGAAGGTAATCTGGAGTAGCAATTGCTTCCACTTAAAACCTTTTTATTTTTTTGGTTTATCATATCTTAAATCTTTATTCTGCCTGAGATGGGGGTAGTGATGGTGATGGTAGGATTTTTTGTTTATTTTTTTTCCGTGAGTTTTAAAATGTCTTGGGTCACTAAGTCCCATGAAAAAACAAACAAAAAAAAAGCCCAAACCCAAAACGCAAACCTTAAGATAATTTAATTTGAGGTGCTATGCTGCAATTATATATTAAAGAAAACAATCTTTCTAAGAGCAAAACTTGGAAGCTTGTAGGGACATTTGTGATAACTCGGGGCAGAAGATTACTATTTTCTAGTGAATTAATCACCGGTGAATTGGGAAATGCAGTGTTCTAAATGGTATTAAAACTGAAATCAAGCGACCAAAATTTTGCTGGTGTTATGGAATTACTCCACATTCCCTTATTTCAGTGATGTGTCAAAGGGATAATTGGGCTAGGACTCATAACTTATTATAAGGATTCTTTGAAACAATAGATGTACGACAAAATATATAATGTCTTTGTTATTTGAGGCCATCAGACTTAGTCGACAGATCTAAAAATGCAACTCAGCTTGTGGATTTTCTGAATCATCTGCAAATAGTGCTGTTTTATTGCACAAGGTAGTGGTGTCTGTGCTCTCACTTATTCTCCCCAGCTTAAGCTCAGATCAGTGAACAGTTCATTTCTTCAAAGTTGTTTCACTAATGGGATTTATAGCATTGGAAAGGAGAGATTATCCAGCCTCCAATCCCTATATTCCTTGACAACAGATCTGAGAATAGAAATGTGGGAAAGGAGCCAACTCTTCTGAAAAATACATGTAATATTGTAATGAAAATCAGGACATAATTGCACTTGTAGAGTATGTAGAGAACCATGAACTATGACCAATAACTGCGCCCTGTAGCTTGTGAAAAAGTTCTGTATTTTCACAATCCTGAAGTGTCCCAAGAGAGTGTCAAATACTGTCAAGGAAGCTAAAAGAATGTTATGGTGTATGTGCACATAAACTAGCAGTTAAACATGTATTTAAATATTTAATGTATTCTAGTAAAAAAATTGAACTTGATTTCAAAGATTATATCATTTTTGATTCTTGTCAGACTGGGAACTGGTCAGATTTCTAGCATACACAGAGAAACCTACCTCTGTTATGACTCCTCTTCCACTGATTGCTTAGATTATTTTCTAGAACACACAGGCTCCTAAAGAAAACTGCAACATAGACAAATTTGAGTAGATTTTGTAAATAGGCCTTTGACAAAAATGAGACTTTATTAAAAATTCAGCATACTTCTTGATACACATTTTTTAAGACAAAACTACTTGCTTTCTTCTTCCTAGAATGCTCAGATTCTAATACTTTTAGGCTTATTCTTTGGCATAACTCCAGTAGTTTCTGGGTTTGCTGCTTACAACAAACACACATGGCATTTTCCCTGCTCTACAAAACAGCTTTTTTCTCTGTTTTTAAATCACCACATTCTTTCTCAAATAATATTTTTCCAGGTCGGGAAAGACATTTTTCAGCATGGGAGGCAGGGATGAAGGAGAAATACTGATGTCTTTGAAACCAGATGTAAGGGACGTTTGTTCTCCCCTCTACCTCTCCTCTCTCAGTCAGTAAAGGAAGATAAGGATCCACAGAAGACAATTCAGAGCACCTCCCTCTCTGCAAGGATTATGTATTTGTGTAAATTAAAAGCCAAGTCACTTGAATCAAATCTCACGGCATAAACAACTCACTTTTCTCTTCAGAGACCAAAGGGGTGTTAGATCTGAATGTCCAATAAGTAGATTTATAGCTATTTTAGGAGATTTTTTTCTGTCACTTGACTGTCCTTAATGCTAGGAAACTGTGCCTTATTACATTTAAAATTTGTCTTGATAAATGTTCTGAAGCTCATTCTCCTCTTTTCCAGAGCAAAGAACTCTTATAGTACACTCTTAACTTTCCATCCATCCATCCATCCATCCATCCATCCATCCATCCATCCACTTTATACACCATAACTGGCAACTTCTTTGTCTTTTTTATCTATGAACCAGGATAAACCTAATCATTGATGATTTATTTTAATTCCACCAAAATATTGAAAGGAACACACAGCTTCTGGTCTTGGTGTGCTTTAGGTGCACTCGCTGGGTGAAAAAAGAAGCCATTTCTGTACACAATCAAGCAGCTACTAGGTGTGACCCTTGAATGCTGGTCAAATTTTGAAATGAAAACAGGACAATGACAGTCATTTTACCTCTTTTATCTAGACAATCATGGAAATCATGCTCATCAGAACATGTATTCTGGTTAATAATAGCTGTTTAAAAAAACACTTTGCAAATTTCAATTTTGAACTTCTGTTTTTGAGGGGCTTATAATTCTTGACAGGGAGGGGGAGGATGATAAATTGAGACGATAATTTACCGTAGATGTGTTATTTCATTTTCTTTTCCACTTCTGTTTACACTCAATCCTTAGAATTCACATAGTATTTATGATAAACAAGACAACAAGATTCAGTTGTGGAAACGTGATACTGTTAAACACATGGTGTTTATTTCCTTCTAGTGAAGTGCATTGCTTTTTTGGCATTAGAATATAATGTGCATAGAAAGTAGCCATGCTGGCGGAACTTGTCTGTAATTGCTCTCAAGTTGCATAAATGGGTCATAAAATACTTTTAAAGAAGATATTATGCTCTGCTGTGTCAATGATCCATGTTTGAGAAAATTCATTCTTTGCCAACAGAGAGCAGATCCTATTTGTGTTGAACCAGTTGTAATCAGCATTTAATCAGGGTATCTGATGGGGGTTTTTGTGCAGGGTATTAATCCGTTAGTGCTTCTAAATTAAATTTTGCATCCTTTGGTCCTTTTTGTCCTCAACTTAGTATCACTCAATCATTTAGTTCTGCAGAAGACAGACTTGCTGAAACAATGAATCAGACACAGTGAACTAATCACAATGTTAATGTTCTCCAGCTAACTCACTGCTTGTGACAATACTGTATTTTGACTAAAACCCAGACATATATGTAGTGAAACAATCTGCATATATTCAGCAGAAAAGTAGCAGCTCAGCAATTAGCTGTGGTGAAACCACACAACTGTTATCTTACTGGTGCACTTTCAAAGAGATGTTTTTATGATGTAGTTGAAATCTATTATTTATAGGGGGGCTTGGGGAAGGCATAGAAAAGACTCACGAAGAATTTTGAAGAGATATGTATATCTTCACCTTGATACAAGATTTTATAACAGAACAAGCAAGCATGTCATTGATATTTCTTTAAAATATCCTCAGTGATGCTGATTCACAAAGCATTTGTATTCTATATAGGCATTTTCTTGCTCTGTCCTCAAGCAGCTTGTTATGAGAAACACACATAATTTATCAGTGCTCGGAATCTGCCTTTATATAACCTTGTAGTGTTCCTGAATGTGTGAAGTTCTTAATAGAAAAAGTGAATTATTTCTGGTCCAAATGCCACATAGTAATGTATTTCTCTTAACATCTCATAGTTTTACTCTATGCTGGCACCCTGAGGTGTCAGTGAAGAAATGAAAGTGAGACTGTAGCTGTGGATTAAATGTAAATGATGTGTATTGTACATTTGGCAGCTTGTTTCATGTTGTCCTAAATTGGTTCTACAGCAAGTTTATTAGTACAGTCTCTGACCTGTCAAAAGGTTCATAGCATGGAAATCAATCAATTAGTACTTTATCATCTATATTGTATTTATTTTATATTTTATTTGGATTTGTTAAAAGGGAGCAATGAAGTTAAGACAGGTAGAAAAAGCCTGTTACAGCAGTCATTTACTAAATATACCTATAAAGGTCCTTGCAACATTATAGTTATGGTCACATATACATTGATTGTAACAAGGTGTAAGCTAGAGAATCTGGTAATATTTACCAGCTCTGTTTCATGTTTTTGCTGAGCAGGTAGTAGTAAATCCTTTTGAATGTGTATTACAGAAATTAAATGAAAAAGTTATATAAAAGTACACAGACGAGCACAGTGATAGAGAGTGGTTCTATCTCTCCTACAGAGTCTTCCTTTCCAATGGCAACTAAATCTTGGTCATTAAATATTTGGCTCACTTGAGATAATCACATTTATATGTACCTGTCACCTCTGATTAGATGAGGGGATATATCCATATATTTATACTAACGAAGTTCTACACTGTAGTATGATGTCAAGAAATGTTAAAAATCATAAGACTAGGTTGCATCATTTGATACAATGTTTATCACATTGTGTAATTTCTAAGTATTCCCGTATTCAAGCTGATGAAAACCAGATATGTATGCAAACACACAAAGAGAAAATAAAGCCATAATATTTTCAGTAACATCTAGGTGGTTTCTTGCTCCACAAAAGATGTATAGTTCAAGAAAATTTTAAGCATTCTTGTGGTTGATTTTATTTTCATATAATGATATCATGGATCAGCTAAAATTCTGTATTGCAGCAGACATAGAAAAAAATTTTTATGGTGTACTTAAAGCTCTGGATGTCTTGTGTCATTTCAAGGCAAATAGAAAGTCAAGTAGAAATCCACTTTACAATTGAAGAGCTGTTTTAGAAAATGCGTGTGAAAAAGTTGTTTATTAAACCTAATGCTTCAGTACTATTAAGCAAAATGCTTAGTAAGGTGCTCAGAAGTGATGAGAGCTAATAGAATGCTGAGTGGTCCTAAGAAAAAAGTGATATTTAGCAATTTTTTTGTAACATTAGGTCTGCGTTGGTACTAGCAACCAAACTTGTATTAGCTGAAATTATTTCTCTCTGTCTTTATTTATCTCTCTGACAATGGAATAGAGATAAATAAAGTAAGACAATAGAAAGCTGTGGGTTTTTTTTTTAAATATTACCCTCCCTGCACGTTCATCTTTTGTGTAGTGGCATGAACACGGTACAAAAAGAATCAGTTGAGTTTGGTTGGTGATTCTCCAAAGTTGCACCAGTCAGAAAGGATTAAATCTAGATGTCTCAATGAGGTATTAGAGGTATAGAAGTCTCTTTTAGAAGTCTCTGGTTTTTGACAGAGGTAGCATTTTTCATTTTCTTATTAATTTCTACATTTATTTGGAATACGGTGTTGTATTTAGGTAGCGATGTATACTATTAGTTTAAGGGCAGGTTTAAATATATATGGTCACCAAGCTCCAGTTCTGATACTTCACAACTTATCTGAGTGGTGGAAAAATTGATTATTTAATTCTTGTAGACTGTTTAAAGCATAAAAAGAATTGTGCAAGTGCTAAAAATTAATAACCTCATCTGTTTTACAATTATCAAATATGTTTGTTTATTTTGGAACTCAGTGGTTTACAAAACACATTTATGCCCAAGCTGCCAGTGCTTCTTACACTAGAAATCCAAAGGGTCTGCATTTGTAAATGTGATTTTTAAGTCCAGCATTTGTAAGCAATAGTCTTACTGGAGGGAGAGCACACTGCTCTACCATTCAAAAGTGCTCACATATGTGTCAATAATCAGACATGTGAATGGAAAAAACAGCTTTTATCTACTTAAGGCAGAACAGAGCTGGTCTAGAGAAAGTGAACAAAATTATGCTGGCTTATCCCAGATGTGGGCAAGATTTTATAATGCTTTGGATACACATTGTTTTGCAAGTGGAAATATTATATTTCTATTTGTCCCTGAAATTCATCTCATATATACAGTACCAGTTACAGGGTGATTAAGCAGCTGTAAATTTCTTCCAAGAAAGATGGAAAAATTTTTAGAGTCCTTTGTCTCTTAAAAATAGGAAACTAATTGAAAAAACCTGGGAAGACTGGAAAATGAGGTGCATCAGTTCTGTAGTTTCCTGTGTTAATATTGATTGTATTAATAGTAATGTTAATATTTTGCTATTCATTCAGTATGCTTAGTGTTACAGATAGTGTATTAAAAATATGCATCTTCAGACTTAATGGGTAGTGGAGAAAATGAACCAACAATTTAACGCCAAGTGAATCTCTTGTTCTAGTATTAAGGACTGGTAGCATTTGTGCTTGACTAGAACTCCACATTAATGCTAATTAATAATCTGCAAATTTGTGGTTGCTCATGTGAAGTTCATCACAAATACTGACCACTGAGATGAATATCTGATTGCAGACTAATGTTAATATGGGCCTGATCTGCAACTGGTGGAATGACTTCTCCTGATATCACCTGAAAATGAATTTCAATGTGTAACATTTAAGAACTTTTGAGTTTGCTCCTGAGCAAGTCACCTTATTTTTAGTTCTTGAAGGTCTCAAAATTTTTGTGCTTTTCCAAAGAGGCACACAAAGGCATCCTTTTTATTTCACAGAAAGCAGACTGATTATTCAAATTGGGTATTACAGCATTTCATAGCATGCACTGATCATCTCTCATCTTATTAAAAACCTGTTGAAAAATAATTTATTATTTAGTTGCTAGCAGATGATAAAATATTCATTTGAGATAATGGCACAATCAGATTATATTTTATTACTCTCTGTTTATTGGTCTTGATAAAAGGACAGTGGATTAATTACAATTCTCTTTTACCATCTCAGTAATGTGAAGAAATATCACTACTGGGAAAGGAATGACTTCATTCACAGAAGTGTCTTTTTGTTTTAATTACATAATTTCAGGTAATAAAAGAAATAGGCATGACTATTCTTTGTCTCATATAACTCATTTTGAAACTGCATCCAATCTGGCTTTGGGAAAAGGACTCGACGAACAAGTATTTAAAGGTGAAAGTAAAGTCTCACTGTGCTATTCGTTCTTCATGTACTCAAGAATCAGAAACTTACCTTCTTTTT